>JAZHYW010034914.1:0-10001 GCA_037355805.1 Ixodes ricinus | reverse complement strand
GTGGAGACTGGGCCCTGGGGGCGGAGCCAGGGCCCGAGGGGCTTGGCCAGGGCTGCAGCAAGAGCTGGAAGAGGCGTGTCCCCACCTGGAGCCTCATGTGATTGAATCTCTGCTAGAGGCAAGGTCTCCGCCTCGTCGGCCAGACCTACCAGTACTACAGGGCCTCTGCCAGTGCATACATCAAGTACCTACAGCTGAACTACCATGGCAGTTTATGGCATGCACCTCATCATAAATGCCAAGCTTGGACACCTTTCCTTTTTTTTTAATGCGAATAGCATTCTTTGGCTACTTCCCACACTTTTCGTCTATGTATCTATCTGGCTATCTAACCTCTTACGCCGCGGGTCGATAAATAAATAAAAAAGACCGGCGCCGGCTGGGATTCGAACCGTTGACCCTTTGATCAGCAGGCAGACGCGCTAACCACAGAGCTATGAAGGCAGTCATTCAATCGCACTCTAAACGGTTGTTCATATCTTTACCATAGGACGGCTTTACAGCGCTGTCACAGCTGCCGGTGCGCGCGCGTTCGCATGCACGAGGGCTCATTCCCGCTCTCGTGAGGCTGAGCACGGCCGCTACATCACCCTCTCCCGAGCGCGGGAGAGGGTGATGTAGCAACCGTGCTCAGCCTCACGGGAGTGGCATGAGCCCTCGTGCATGGAGCGCGCGCGCACCGGCAGCTGCGACAGCGCTTGTAGCGCGTCCATAATAAAGATATAAACAACCGTTTAGAGTGCGTTGAATGACTGCCTTCATAGCTCTGTGGTTAGCGCGTCTGCCTGCTGATCAAAGGGTCAACGGTTCGAGTCCCAGCCGGCGCCGGTCTTTTTATTTATTTATCGACCCGCGGCGTAAGAGGTTAGATCAGCCAGATAGATAGATAGCATAGATGATGAAAGTGCGTGAAGTATCCAAAGAATGCTATTCGCATTAAAATCTGCGGTGGCTAGCTTGGCTATGCCAGGATATACGGAGCGTGAGCTTATGCGCACAAAATGAGAGTTGCTATCAAGCGGCTCCGGTGCAGCGTCAGACTTGGCTGACTGCGCAACGGAGGCACACAGCTGGGCACGCAACTTCGCCACTGCGTCTGTCGCGGCTATGATGTCACTCCTCTGGAATGAGCAGACCGGCGAGGCAAGCGCGGCGGTGGCGGAGCGCGCGGCGGCGGCTTTGCGTGGCTCTCATAATGAGCCGTGCTCATTATGCAAAGCACAGCGGCAGCGGCTCCGTAGCCGCCGTTGCGCGTGGCTTGCGCGTGGCTTTCATAATGAGCACGGCTCATTATGAGAACCACGCGAGGCTTGCTCAACCTCGGCCAGTGTAGCTAACCGCTACAATAAAACTAAATATTTAGATTAACTAAAAATAAATAGACCAACAAGCTGTTTACAAACAGGTGGGCACTGTGCATGTGCAGAAACCAGATTCCACGTCAAGTGTGTGTGTGTAGTCGTAAGCAATGCTACCTCAGTAGCACGATGTTGAAGCTGCGCGTTAATGTATAAATAAATTTTTAAAAATTAAAAAAAAAAGTTTTTAATGATGAAAAACTTGGGAGCCATTCCCTCTGAAGGGGGATGACCAGCGAAGCTGTTTAGCACACGACACAGACGTGACATAGAATTTTGAACAAAGGTATGAACACATTTATTGTCTTGATCGGTGGTCATCGTGACAAAAGGTACTCACACAAACACGTGCCGCCTGCCGCCGCCGCTGGCATTCTCATTGCCGTTCCCGCCGTTGCTCTTCGTGGGCGCGTTGCTCTTCAGAAGTCTGAATTATACGTGGCCTCCCCATTACAACGAGAGAAGAGAAGTGAAATTGAAAATGGAGAACGGCAACCCAAGCTTCAGGGAGAATGCAGGGAATGGTGTTCCACGCACCACACACGCACGCCTTCCCTGTGTAAAAGATTCAAAGTAAATAAGTAAAATGAAAGCATTGACGAACTCACATGCGAGATGCAATTTGGTTTAGGCTTTCGCTTTAGTACAGTTACTACCGCTGCAGATGCCGGCACGTGCGGCGCATGTGTGTGGATGCAAGCGTAGAGTTTTTGGTCACGCATACGAAAAATCCATGGAACCCTAGCCATCAATAGCTTCGCTGTAAAATCTAGCCCAAACCACACGCAGAGTGTGGTCTGTGTGGGACAGATTCCGTGCACCTTTGTCGGCACGATCGAGCCTGTATGACCTTTTGGTCTCTGGGATTTAGATCACGATGCACACGTGCTCTGCGAAGGGCGGTCTGGCGAGACAATAGCGAGCTCAGCTTCTTCCCAGGACGACGACACCAATGTGACGGCCACCCCTGCGCCTCCTGCGCCTGGTGGTCAAGCACGCCTCGGAGCTGCGGGGGGAGCTGGAGGGGGGCCTGGCGTCCACCCCCACCGCCCCTGGCGGGGTGTCATCCCGCAGCTGTTCTCGCGGCTGAGCCACCCGGAGCCCTACGTGCGGGAGAGCGTGAGGGGGGCTGCTCTCGCGCCTGGCGGGGGACTACCCCCACCTCATCGTGTTCCCGGCCGTGGTCGGGGCACTGCCCGGAGCCCCCAGGAGGGGTGGGCGGAGCGGCTGTGTTCGGGGGCGGCCGGGGCGCGGAGGAGCAGGGTCCCGCGAGCTCGGCCCTCATGCGGGAGAGCTACGCGGCGCTGGTGGACACGCTGGCTGCGGAGGACGGCCAGACCATCACGCAGGTAAGAGGTGTCGCCTCAGCGGGGTCTGGATTCTGCGTTCGTTATCCTTATATTGACGCAGAATGTGTTTCAGCAACCGATTCTCTCGGAGTTTTGTAACATTGGGCTGTAAGGCCGCCTTCAGACGGAGAAACTTTTCCAGCAATTTTCAGGTTGCTGGCGGGTTGTTCCCTAGCTTTCCCTAGATTGACACGAATTGCTGAGATCGGGTCCGGCTCGAAACGGAGGAGCAACTCAAGCCGTTTGAAGCGGCAGCAGCAATCAGGGACGCTATGTTTTCATGTGACACCCCCGTGGTGCTGATGATGACAGCTAAAGACTTGGTTTTGGTTTGAAATCGATTGTCTTTGGAAATAAACCTTTTCAGAAAGATGAGTTAATACTCTCAACGCCATTCAAAGATATAAAAACACGTTTTAGCGCGTAGCTGGGCGTCCTAAATAGTACAAGAAAATTCAAAGTGAATGATGATGATAGCAAGTCGTAGCAATTCGGTTGCTGCGTGTGAACGCGGACGACCCTGTGTTGCTGGTGTTGCAACGTCAAGTTGCTGGGTGAAATTGCTCCATCTGAAGCGGGCCTAACAGCCAGCTATAACGGAAAACGGACGCCGAAATGCAAGACACTTATAGGAAACCATATAAAAAGACTTCCAATTCCCCCCTTGAGATTGTGAGCAAAGCGCTTTGCCGACCGAGCTATCCCGAGGTCGGTTGGTTTGTAGCTCAGGAAAACCAACTCGTTGGTGCGTTGCGCAGAGGCACGGTCGCGCGCTTCGCAGCCTTTCCTGTCGCACTGCGCCGAGGGTCACTGAATGTTCCCAGAGTACCAAAACTCCTGAGCTTCGTTTCAGAACCGAGTTGCGGCACAACAGTCACGCTCCAACCCATCCCCGATACGGCGCTGCTCTGTGCGGTCGAGCGAGGCACGTGCAGTGTAGCGTTCGTTCTCGTGCGAGCTCTTCAATCCGCATTCCTGACGTGTGGAAACACTGGTTTGTTTTCATTAAAGTTCTTTCCTTCGTTCCGAGTGACACGTGACTTGCTCCTCGCTGTCTCGTCTCGTCTCTCTCGCCTCGAAACAGATCGAACTCGAGTGTGTTAGGCTTAGCGTTCTGAGGCGTAGAGTTCGAAACGCAGCACCAGCGCAACCGTAAGCGAGCCGGCAGTCTTCCTTGGCGAATCAGATTAGCGGCTACTTGATACAAAAGAAACCTAGAGAAAATCAATGCACCTTCCGTTCGGTCCCAACTCATCGCCCCACAGCCCCACCGTGCATAGCCGTGGTAATGCGGAAGACGTTCTATACGCGTTTTTTTGTTTTGTCTTGGAGCCGATCCTCAAAATGGCCGACAGCTAACTTCTGCTACTTGCTAAACCAGCCAATCAGAACTGGATTCTGCAGAGATTGACTTCCAATAAGCGAGAGGGAATGGAATTCAGTACTCTGGGAACTTTCAGTTACTCTAGCTGCGCCATCTAGCAGTGTGTCTCAGAAATGGGAGCGAATCTTCGGTAGGCGGTGCCATCCAGACACCCTTCTCTTCTTCCCTGGAAGGCCTATCACACATTGTGCACTTACCAGTCTTTGTCAGCACGATCGAACTTGTATAACTCTTGATGCCAGCCGTCTCCTTTGAAGAGATCGGATCCGAGTGGTTCCGTGAAGACTGGTTCACGCATTAGGTCGTTTGACTGTGATCGGTTGCTCGACGATCGCTTGCGACGGCTTACAACAAGATAACGCTGGCGCCATCTTTTGGGTATCCCTGCGACAATTTCACGTCTTCTTATTTTCAGCATTACATCTGGGTCACCAATTTGGGGACAAGAATAAACGGAACAACTTGCTAACTAGTAGTCATGTGCGAATAGTGGATTTTGAGTTTGAAGCGAATTCGAAGCAAATAGTGGTTTTGGCCGAATATTTTCTAATCGAATATCGAATAGTTTTCTCCAAGCCTTTCACTACTGTTGCACCATGCTTAAACGAAAACCCAGCTAAACTCGTGAAGGTTGTTCCCAAGCTTCCACTTGTCCATTTATAAGCTAATTTTAATCTAACTATATTTATGGACTGTGACCTCAGAAAGTCTGATGCCTTGGGATGACAAGTAAATGACGTATTTGACATAAAATTAAACCTATAGAGATGCCCAGCTATACCTAATTGAGTGGATTTACAAATCTTGCTATATGCAAATATTCTTTCTTCAATCTCGAATTTGAAAAAAAAAAAAGAATCACGAATGATGAATGCAGGTTGTCAGGGCATCTCTGCCTAACATATACTCTTGCATAACAGCCACAGTTTAATTTTGAAAATTTTACTGCAATGTAGATATCAACATTCACAAAGTTTCCATTTCTTTTTAAATACACCAGGTGCGCGCTGTGCACCATCCCGCTTTGAAAGTGTGCTTTTCTCCCAAGCATGCAATTGCGATATTCATACTTTTCAAAGTGTTGATCGCGGCGGGTTACCCCGTTGAGTGTGCTTCTTACCGAGCACCATTTCCCTGCGGAGGAGCAACATTCGCGGAGCCCTCGCTTCCGCAGATGTTGTTGCATCCCTGCGCTGCACTTGGCACTTGGCTTGGCAAGAAGCGTCATTCAACAAGGCTAACCACGCGATCAGCAACTTGGAAAAATATGAACATCGCAGTTCATCTTTAAAACAAATATTAAATGGTGTATTATTCGAAACTACTATTCGAAATTTTGAATATTTTCACAATGCAACTAACCAGTAAATTATTCTTTATCTTGCCTATCGGTCATTCTCTTATTTTATCCCCAGAGGGTGGACTTTGAAAACCTCTTTAGTACCCCTAGCAGCCATGTGCCACCTACGATTCATTGGCCCGCTTTTCCACCGACGTTTAAGTCTTGGCACCGTTTGTTTTTCTTCTCTCGTCGACGCTCGCCCAGGTCCGCTCGCTGGTGCAAGAGCTGCGGCGCATCACGCTGCTCTGGGACGAGCTGTGGCTGAGCGCGCTGAATGTGCACAGCGCCGAAGCGCACCGACGCATCCGCACCCTGGAGGAGGAGGTGGGGCGGGTGCGTGAACAACCCCAGCCTGAGCCCCGCCCAGCGAGAGTCCCTCATCCGAGACAAGCACGCCGTCTTCCTCTGCCCCGTGAGTGGACCAGTGGACCTCTTTGGCTGCGACGGATGTCGTGATGGAGTTGGCCGTGCTAGACGGCTTTAGCGACGTCTCAGCTACGGTAACCGCGTGGGTTACACTTTGGAGTCAAGTTACGTTATTAATTTTGTTACGTGGGATCAGTGTTGCCAGCTGACACTGACCTTTGCTGACATGCCTTACAGGAGAGCGCAGGAAGCACTTGATGGGAGACTGTCCGCGACGGAATGAAATGATGTCGCCAGAAGCTTCTAACTTGTCTAGAATAATTTCAGAACTATCTGCTTCTTTGAGTCTAGGTAACAGAAGGGCAGCTCCTGTGAGCGACAGGCACGTCAAGCAAACGTTATGCGACATTAACGCGTTCGTGAGCATTCACTGTTATGGAGTATGTCACTCAAACCCATGATCGTTAAATATTGCAGAATTTCCTGACAGAAACACACTAGTGATTGTTAGATGTTGCAAATAACGTACACTAACGCGCCAATGAGCGTTGAATGTTGCGAAATGATGGTTGCCATTACTCTTAATGTGTCTGCAGCTCTCTAGTGACTTTATAGTCACTGACGGAGTGAGAACAGCAGAGCGTGTCTTTCGAATTCTCGAGGTACACGAAATGTTGAAGCATTGTCGAAAATAGGAAACTTGCGCCGAAGGCGGGGCAACCTTCCTCCTCTTCGTTCTTGCCTTATTCTAAGCCATCTTCCGGATGCCCTCGAGGTGGCTGACTGAAGACCACTACGTTCCCACCCTGGCCCTCCCACCCCGCAGACGCTGCGCGTCCTCGAGCAACTGCAGAGCCTGGTGTCTCGGGAGGCCGAGACCCCCCACGAGCTCTGGTTCAAGGACACCCTGGGGCCCCTGATCGAGGAGACCCTGAGCGCCCTGAGGGAGCCCGCCGACCCCTCCCGGCCCCAGGCCAGCTGGGCCGCCCTCAGGCGCCTCCACCTGCGGCTCCAGCGGAGGCCCCACGACGAGGGGCCCCAGCTGCTCATGGAGCGCGTCTCCCCCGCCCTCGCCCAGCTCAGGGACTCCAGGGTGAGGCAAACTCTCTCTCTCGGCTAACCTGGAACGCGTCTCCAGCTGGACCGACGTGCTTGCCGTGCTCCCGTTTGTGGTTACGCTTGTGGCACGAAGCACGAGGGGCTGTGGTTCGATTCTCACCAAGGGACAGAGTGTTAACGGATAATTAAAGCACTCTGTCGCTCAGCTACGGTTTCATGAGAAAATCTGACGCTTTAAGCTCAGTTAAAATGCAGGAAGAAAAAAATTTGACGTTTGTCTCAGACAGCATTAATCAGACTACTGTACAGCCTCCCGACAAAGCTTTTCCTTGAGTTCTGCCTGAGGCCATCATCATCATCATCATCATAATAATAATAATAATAATAATAATAACAATAAAGCCTTTATTTGTGCCAATAAAGAATGCAATAACGGTGTGCAGTGCTATATAACGGGTCTTCTTGCTGCAGGTTCCAATGCCGGGGTGCTCTGGAGACGTGCGCATAGCTGCGCGGTGCAGTCCTCCATTGCTGTGCTCCCCACAAAGACCAAGCCCAAGAAGCTGGGATTTCAGGTGAGCATCCAGTCCCCATGTCACTTTAACTTGCTGCAAGACCCTTCCTCAAAATTTCAATTTTAAAGATAAATATTATTTAAAAAAAAGGATTTTTTTTTTTTCTGCCGTGCTTTTTTGTTCTGGAAAAAAAAAAAAAAAAAGCCTTAGATTTTATTATTAGGATTCTGTGTTTTCGGAGTTCATTTCCCGTAAAATTTGGAGGGCGTTTTTCGGATTTATTTTTCCCTGAATATTTGGGGTTTGTTGAAGTTTATTTTTGTTAGATTCGCAATTTTTCGTAAGTTCTGATTTTATTTTACTGCCTTCCCAGTTCATTTTAAATTCAAGAACAAAATAAATAAAGTCGGAGTATCATGAACCGTTGTCCTGAAGAAAGCTTGACGAGCTAACCTAACCTAACCTAGAAGGCAATCCCTTTTGTCAGTAGTTCGAGATTTCGAAGGATATTTAAAGTGACATCTCCTCAGGACCACTGATCCTGTGCTCTTATGAAGTTTATTCATAAAACACTGTCTTTTTTGCTTTTTAGTTTGTCGTTCTGAGCTCGAAATTTGGAGTTTGTCGGATAAATCCGAATTGCTGAAAAATTTGCCGGCGAGTGTTTTTCGGATTTTTCGAGTTTCTCCGAAAACACGGAACTCTACCTATAACATACACATCCATTACACCAGCCCCCCCCCGCCCTCTCCTTCCCAAAGGTCATTCCAAATCTCAAAAGAAATCCCAGCCACTGGTTGGCCAAAACTTGTCTGGCTGGAGACAACAAAATCTATACATACATGCGAAAAATTTGACCTCCCTCTTTTTGTTTCTGCATGTCACTTGGGAATCATGTAAATACAAATCAACATTCAAGGCTTTGTGTCTCAGTCAGGGTTTGTTCCAACCTGCGAGCAGTCTCGGCGTTGAAGTTCAGCACGCCACTGGTCTTGTTGTTGGTAGACACCTTTATTTTGCCAAATTAATAGGACAGTAATGGTCGGATAGTCGCAGACACCGAAGAAAGTTGTTGGAGAAATACCACCCTATAAGCCAAAATCAATCCATTTGCAGTATGTTTTGTCAGAAGAGCATCTCTCGCCGAATGTCGCCGTCTGAAGATCTCGCCCTTCCCATTCTTTGCCTTCCCCAGGGCTCGGACGGCCGCAAGTACACGTTCCTCTTCAAGGGCATGGAAGACCTCCACCTGGACGAGCGCATTATGCAGCTCCTCTCCATCTGCAACAACCTCCTCGCACGCGGAGGTGGCGGCGGGGGCAACGTGGGCAGCGTGGCACCGAGGGCACGCCACTACGCCGTGACACCACTGGGCTCCAGGTCGGGTCTGATCCAGTGGCTGGACGGGGTCACCCCACTCTTCGCCCTCTACAAGCGCTGGCAGCAACGGGAGGCGGCCCCCGCGCTACGACCTTCGGAGCTCTTCTACGGCAAGCTGACGCCGCTGCTCAAGGAGCAGGTGAGACGGACGTTCTTAGATCCGTCGGTTGACAAGCTCCATGGAAGAGCGTCGTTCGAAGACGGTTCTTTCTTCCTGCACACGAGCAGGTACGGGCAGATACCGTTCCTAACGCCACTGGCGGCAAAGCCTCCAGGCAATGGAGAAGGACCGTTTTTTGTCGACGCTCTACTTGCACAACTTCTTGTGCAACGTAAAATGCGATGGAATCACTTTTCACCACAAGCAATGTGCAAAGAATGTTCTGTCCGTTCCGCCTCTTCCATTCATAGGGCGGGCTAGTAGCGTAGCAAGCATCGTGAGGTGACTTTGATCAGGGACATCGTGAGGTGACTTTGATCTAGTAATGTTGGGCAAGGCAGGAGTTCGGAAGCACACATGATGATGCGGTGCAGATTTCGGCGAGAAGTGTCTTGGGTCTGTGAGCTGATTGATTCATTGATTTTTTACAGCGACAGCGGTTATGGGCTTTTCCCATCGCTGGAAATGCCGTCCGTTGTTGATGTTGCAGTTGTTGTTTGTTGATGTTATAGTTTTAGTTGTTGTCCTTGTCGTTGATGTTGTAGTTGTGGTAGGGCGTAACGTGTCCGTAGTCAATGTTGCCAAATCCTTGAAAAAGATTGCCCGCCGCATGCAGGAATCGAACCTGGGTCCGCTGTGTGAAAAATAGCGGCATTTCCACAGAGCTAGCGCCACAGCGTTAACAACCCGCCTTTAACTTAGGATTTTTGTAGTACCCAATGCCCTTTGCACATGATCTCTGGAAAAAGCTTTCAGCCTTTCCACTCTGGTGAAGAAGGAAGACCAGTGAATCTGTACTATGGTGGGGACGACTTCTTGGACAACGCCTAGAGAATGACGTCTAAGACGACCTCAAGAGACGACTTCTAGGATGACCTCAAGGATGACTTCTAGGACGACCTCGAGGGACGACCTCAAGGACGACTTCTAGGATGACCTCTAGGACGACTTATACGGCGACGCCTAGAGAAATGCAGCCTTTCCACTCTGGTTTTCACCAGAGTGGAAAGGCTGGAGAATGTGCCGCCATCTATGAGCAACGGCAGCAACCAGACAACCGGCAATCCGGTTGTCTGGTTGCCACCGTC
>JAZHYW010034913.1:0-138895 GCA_037355805.1 Ixodes ricinus | reverse complement strand
AGGCCACTAAAAATATAGGCTCTATGAATGACCTACCCATCAGTTGATTTATTCAGCATTTAATATCAATATATTAGCCTGTTCACTTTTCTGTCCGCTGCGCAAGTATTTTTTAGCACGGAGCTCAAGGCAGAGCGAAGGTCATCATTTTGGGGTCAATGCCAAAACATTGGTTACACACACACGTAGCGGAGCCGATATGCAAACATGTGCGGTTATTTTGAGCGCTATCACATCGTGCTACAAGATGAACTGTGGTCATGATTAATTTATTAGGTGTAAACCGGTTCCTTCTCCGGCACAATCGGCGATTGTTTTTTGTACTTTATAGCTACAAGAGCTCATGATATTTATTATGTCACGTAATGTATACTGACTATAAATTTCAAGTTTTCCATTGAAGGATGAAACCTCGATTTGTGGAAAGGGTTGGCTCTGTCCTTTCAAGGTGTTTTTCCTCTACAGAAAGCATGTAAAATAAATATTTGTGGAAAATCCGCTGATGGAAAATACTTTGATAAATCTCAAACGCATTTAATCTCTTCGAAAACAAGGTTTCAAAATAAAATACATTTCCTGATCATTCTGGGATATCAACCTCTGGTGTCGTCCAGATATTCCTCCGGAAAATTTTAAAAATGTATTCCAGCCTGACAACTGCCGCTATACACAACCGCTATATTCCCATGAAGATTTATTGACGGTATTAACAGAATATAAATCAATACTAATTAGACCTTCAGAAAGGTATACACCGACACGCGGGTTTGACGTCACGGAGTTGCGGCGTGCTGCGAATGCTGGAGCCGGGGCCGGGGGCAAAAGTGCACGTTCTGCATGGGCGTCATAGCATTTCAGCATGCTGCGAAGCTGTTGCTGTTAATGTACCGAAACGTACAAGCAGCAGCGGAGTGAGTTTCCCACAAGTTCCTGCAGACCTTGAAAGGCATAAAAGGTGGATACACCGGATTGAAAAAGAATCGTCGCCCAGCTCGAAACGTGAGACCGTTTGTGCGGTAAACAATTTCGAAGGTGCGGCTTCTATTTCCTCCAATCTCCTGTCCCAGGTTTGTTGTGTGTAGGGAGTACCCGATTGTTCAACGTGGGATTTTGTTCCTATGTGCGTTCGCGGCACAAAGCACGCTGGCGTCGCCTGCGCCTGCTACGCCCAGGCTACCCAGCAGAAGAGGATCGATGTATAGAACGGCAGTGTTATAGGCGCTACCGGGAGCAGTGCGCACCAGTTATCGTTACTGCCACTTGCAATAAAAAGCAACGCGCCGAGCTATTGCCAAAAATGTGCTGAACCTGTTGCTGCTACCGATAAAAGTAACGCACGTTACTCTGCGTTGCTTTTTTTAAACTAAGATTTAGCACATTTTACGGTTTTGACGATACATGTCATATATCAAGAAACATTATGTTCATGCAGAACCGAACATAATTATTTTATCGTTTTATTGTTTCACCTAAATACTCACAAAAACGCCTATAGAAAACCTGCATTGACGCCCAAAACACCGGGAAACAATTGAAGTGTAATTTCTTTAAGACGGGGGTAGCAAGGTCATGCAACGTAACCATACATTTGAAGTAGAACAAGTACGTTACCCGTACATTGTGTCGAAAACGTAACGAGCAGGCGCTTACGCGTTATTGAAAATAACGCGTTACCGGCACACCGCTACTTGTAACGTTACCGGCTACATCACCGCAGCTGACAAAGGCTACTGTTTACGCTATGGGTCAGGAGTGGCAGTGCCATCACATTGACTTGAAGACGCTGTATTTAATCAATTAATGAATACGTTACCTTTCGCAGACCCACAGACTGCTGATCCGCTGGCAAAGTGGTCGACTCGAAGTAATCGTGGTGCCCGAGGAGACTTGGTATTGCACTGCGGTTTGCCGTGAACTGGCTTGGCGAAAAACTACTAAACGACGACATGAGCCGCTTCACCGTGGCAGCAACTTTGCGTCAGAGTCCAGCAGGCTTTGTCGGCGGCATACGGATTGTCGAAGGCAACGCCGTACCGTACAGCTGGTTTTGATACTGCTGCTGTTCAGGCTCCCGGGGCAAAGTGAGCTCCAAATAGCTGGGTATATGCATATGACATAATGCCCCAGGAAATACGACGCACAAATAAAGATATGCTTGTCCCTACAACGACAACAAGGAGCGCACACCATAGAACGCAATGGGGAAAACGCGGAGAGCCGGGCTGTTTCGGCCCATAGCTAAATTTCGAGAAAAGGCAACTTTAGTGGCAAGCAAAGCGAGCGTTCATGTGTCGGTCTATACAATGATTTTTACGTCCGAAAGAGTAATAACATTAGGGTCCAATTGAGAGTTTTCAATATTTTGAACATCGACCCACAATAAAGAAGCGCAGTATTCTTGTTTTGTATGATAGATTTGGAGCCACACGGCACGTGCCCAAACTAACATTGTCTTGTTTCCATCAAATATTTTTATAACTCAGAACAACCCGAATATCCCGCAATGTTGCCCGTAAATGAATCCTACAAATATTTGGTATTATTCAAAACTTTTTCCAGATGCATTTGGCTCTCATAATTTGAGGTGAAAGACTTAAATGTATTTAGGAGGAAAATCCAGTCTATAAATAAATTGCGAGACACCTATTTGACGGCTATCAAGTGCTTAACAAATTAATTCCTTAAAAGAAAATGTGTCACAAATTGACCTGCAATCGTGTTGCTGCGTCAAACGTTCTTGGTTTAGCTCTAGTAACCTAAGCATTTCCTTCTCGAGCAGTGCCTCGAAGTCTCTCCACCCTTCACCACCCCACTGACTCCACCCAATCCACCCAATCCTCCCCAGCCATTGACTCATTAACCCACTAACTTTCCCCGTCTGGTCGACCTGTGTCCACGGATTATGGCTAATAACGGGTAGTGCGTAAACTGAATTTATGTTTAGGTCACGTGACGTCAATTTTTCCCGCTAAATCTACTGGAGTAACTGAATTTGAGTTAATTCACGTGACACGAAGTCATGTGACGTCATTTTTCACGCTAAGTCTAGCGCGGATATGTATTTTGTGTATAGGTCACGTGATACAAAGCCGTGTGACGTCATCTCCCCCGCTAAAGTAAGCGGCGAAATTTGCGGTTACGCGTATTTGAGGCTTTATTTCACCTGAAAACCTAACCTATAAACGTTTGACGTTAATAACAATCACGGCGCAGTATGAGCAGGTGCAATGCCAGGTCAAAGATTGGATATTTTTTGTATAGGCAAATACGATTTCGCTTCTCCAATGCTGGAAACTCCTCCAGAAACCAATGGGAGCGGCGGAGGACGGCGACAGTGGCGTTCCTACCGGACCTGGAGTTTTCGCAAACAAACGACGCAATGAAAAAGAATAAGCTCCCCGAAATCCTAGGCGTTTGCGAGCCCTATCGTTTTATTCTAAGAGCTGAAACTATTAATTACGTTCACTGTAGTTGCACAGCAATATCCACTGCCCACAACCGCCACAAAAATCAAATTACAGCGCACATAGAAAGATACATTTATGTATTTATTATGTAGGCTGAGCGCATTTTAAAGTATATATGTCCGATTGGTTCACGTCTGAAAATCGAAAAGAGGGCTTTTATTATTAGAACTATGCTCCCAAATCTTACTTATCTGAGAGGTACAACACGATAACCTTGTTATGTCGTCTTCTGAAAAGTGGTGGTCACCCAGAAGATGCGCTACCTACAAAGTGAGCGCGCCAGTCGGTCCAGCGGATATCGTTGCAAGCCTACTTGCTAGGCGAAGCGGACCAGTAGCGGACGTGCCCACAAACATAAATTTGCCCGTTTTGTACAACAGAAGTGGCAAAACAATGAACGTAAAAACACTGCACAAACATTGCAGCGGTCAGAATAAAGTGAAACTGAAAAGACAGAAGACGCCTTTTGGTGGCTCCATCCCAAAACAAAACAAAACGTGATTGCAAATACAACCACAAGTGTGCAGAAGGCACAAATGCCTCGGCGTTAATGCACACCGTGCTAGTAGGCTTCAAATGGCAGAGCTGTCTCGTCTACCACGACGACGTTGTGGCGTTCGCCTGCAACTTCGACGAGCACTTACGGCGGCTTCGTAGCCGTACTTCAAGCCATCAAGCCAACGAAATGTCGGTTCGCTTATGGTAAGCAAGCAAGTTCCTAGGCCACGTCGTGAGCAGCGAGGGTGTTCGTCCTGACCCTGAGAACACGTCAGTAAGCGCTGTTGCTGATGTTTATTCTTTTTCTTTAATTCTGAGATATTAAAGTTGTTGGAACTTCTTAGAGCACACAACCTCACCATGTGTCATCGTGGTGCGCAGAAATTGTAAGTGATGACAGTGCTATAGAAGGAACGTACGAATGAAAAACATATCACGGCGGAAATTTCTTAAACAATGTAATCAGAGATGTCACAGCGATGCAATTATTCCCAAAGTTGAAGTTTAAAAACGCGAACCTAACAGTGTGTACATAATTTTAAATTTCTGGGTATATATGTATATTAGCCGGGTGTTGTTTGCTTCGAAACAGATTTATTTAAAAAAAGCCAGTGAAAAGTATACGACTGATGCGCGCTCTGTGGAGGTACGTGTTTATGTTGGGGACATATTATAGGGGGCCAACTGAAATGATCAGTCGGCTAATTAATTAAAATTTGCCACTAACTGTTTAATTAATGAAAATAGACAAGAAGGGACCCAATTAGAAATTTGCCCAGCGTCATCGAAAATCCCCCCCGAATCAGTCATTTTCCAGAAAGACTCCGAGCGCGTGAGAAGCGTAGTAGTGCACCAGTGCCAGTTGCTTCGCGGAGCGGGTACAAAAAGCTGGAGGTTGAGATAAGGCGCCGCGCGATTTTTCCGGCTCTTATCTAGAAACCCCAGCCTTGCACCTGCTCCACGAGTGGTAACTTTAGTGCACTACTATGCTTTTCATGCGCTCAGAGTCTTCTCGAAAATGTACCGATTTAGGGGTGCCGGATGACGCTGAGCAAGTTTCTAATTGGAACCATAGGTCTATTTTCATTAATTAAAAAGTTAATTAGCGAATTTTAATTAATTAGCCAAGTGATCGCGACGATTAGCCCCCTATAATATGTCCCCCTGGCCGCATAACTCACCTCCACAAGCAGCATAAGTGTAACTTTCACGGATTTTTTTAAATAAATCTGTTTCGAATAAAAAAATAACACCCGGTATAGCAACAGGTGTAAGCCTCACAGAAAGTGGACAAAGTCGATATTGCGAAACCTAACGCGTCGCAACAAAAACGGCTTCTGTCGTTTTGGTCCTGGGTGAGGGGCCTATTCAAGGAAATGGTTGAAGTCCGGGATGACTAGATTGTTCATTAGTTTTGCGCAATTAACTTTTTAATTATGTGTTTAAGGGCGTGGTTTCAATCAGAAAATTGATCAGCTTCATCGAAATACACTAGAATCAACAAATTGCAGAACGATAGAAGGCACGCGCCGCATTTTACGGCTTTCCGATAAACCGCACAAATTTGATGGGTTTTAAGTTTCGGCTTGCGATCGAAGCGCATCTCGGCCCCGGCGGCACCGCACCCCGTGGAAAAATAGTGCAACCAACCTCTTCTGGGCTGTCCTCGCGCAACTATTTCGCCACTCAAACACGAATGATGTCTTTTCGTGCGGCATGCGTCCTAAGCAACTCTGTCAACAAGTGAACAACAACCGGATTCCGATTAGCTGCACTGTTAAACACGGAAACAGAAGGTCATTCCATGCAAAGAGAAGAAAGTTTACTCCATTTCCATGAGCTGCGACCATCAATACCTAGATCAGACCGGCAGATGCACAAATCACAAACTCTGGGAACATCACAACAAAGTTTCTATGGCCTCTCCAGATTCTTATCATCCCATAGTCACACATGCCCGTTCGTGTTTGCTTTGTCATCCCATCTTTGATGAAACAGAAATCCTGGGGAGGCATACAGCAGATTCGGTACGGAGATCATAGAGTCATTCGCCATCACCACAGCAAACAACAACGTGTCAAACCCTTCCATCCTGCTGACGAAAATTGAGGTTGAATTTCTAAAATCGGAGGTAAACCTACCTCTCTGACGTTGCTCTTCGCGTTTACATATCCCATTCTCTCCCCCTTTCCCTCCTGGATTTAGTTGGCTGCTCGCTGTGGGAATTTTTAATTGTCTGTTGCTAGTTGAAAGATGTGGTTATGCTTGTCCCAGTGTTAATTGTTTATTCTTTTCTTCATCCATCAATTGAACCAACGCGCCCCTCCCAAGCATCTCCTTTTCTATCTCTCTAAGCTGAAAGCGTGGCGGAAGGTGCGCACTAGCCGGACCAGTCAACCGTGGACTTTTTTTTTAGTTCTTCTCCGCTTTCTTTGCACTGATAATGGAAGAAGCGTGATCACGTTGTTTGACGGATGACGCATTAGCAGTTAGCAATCCCGGAATACCTGTTTGAGGACCTTGTTTCGTGTGTGGTGTAGCCTGCGGGGCTGCTGTGAATTTCACTTCTGTGGTAAACGGTATCTCGTTCGAAACGTCCTACCCGTATATCGGCGACAAACGATTTGTTCAAAGAAGCCCATGATATTTTTGTGATGCATTTAGTGTTCGGTTCGGCAAATGACAGCTTGTGTTACATCGTGTTGAATCTTCACGGATCCCTTCCTTTTCATTTTTGTGCTTGAGTGGTTGTTTTGCAGTGCTCGTGTCGACATATATCTCGAATTGCATATTTCAAGTCCGGTATTTTTAACGTCAGTGCGCTGCAACCTACTCGCGGCGACGATTGACCGTTCTTATACGGGTACTCTTCCCGATTACTTGTAGAATTAGGCAGTCTCTATTTCCTGGCAGCCAGGGGAATACTTTACCTGAAATTCTACCGGCAGTCGCTAGCCGGTAGGATACTGAATTTGTTATTCTCTTGGCGTTTTGTGAAAACGTTTCGCAACCACCTTTTCGTTGATACACGTTTCATGGACACACGTTCGTCGACATTAACGTTTCATCGACATTCGTTTCGTGAATTGCACGCTGTAGGGACATTTGGTCGCGCGTGTCTTCCTGAGGCACGTGCTCACCGGACCCAGCTCACCCGTTCACGCCACTTCTTGGTGAACCTGCAGCGGCTCATCACAAGAACAAACAAGAAACAAAGAAAAAGCTATTTTGAGCTGTTTATAAAACATCGCGTGCTGTGATGAGACGATCTGTCGATGGAACGTCGTTCGGTGAACTGGATTGCACTGCCAATGAGTGGCGACGGACGGTAGAATTTCGGGGAGAAAATTCTGCCGGCTGGCGGCAGACTGGGCACCACCCTAGAATTAACCCCTCATCTTGTTTGCTTTGCAATCTTCTCACTTGTATAACAGCTGAGTAGTACCTCTTCACATATTACGGATTGCTTAGTTTGTACTTGTCTACAGAATAGGCTGTGTGTAATAAACTTCTAGGAGATTTGAAAACAATTTCTTGTGTGTTTTACCTGCCTTCTTGCAAACACCTGGGCGAGTGAATATTTTTTTCGTGAAGGGTTCGTTCAATGTTTTAGGTGGGTTTTTCAAGTTCCAAACGTTTTAAATAATTTTGAGATGTTCAACCCTCTTTAATATTTAAATACAAGGTCGGCGCTTTTTTCTTGTTCGTTAAGATGTACATTGATAACAAATATTATGTTGTACGTTTCATACGATTGCGGATCGTAAAGGGACCCATAGGAAGAGCTTTAGAATAAGCTATAGCAAACCATACAGAGGGCTATAGGCGGCAAAAGAAACCATAGGTAAAGCTATATGCAGCTATAGCACAATGGGTATAGAGAACCATAGGTATAGAGAACCATAGAATAAGCTATAGCGGACCATACCAAGAGCAATAGGCGGCTAAAGAAGCCTTAGGAAATGAGATAAGCTGCTATAGCACGTTGTTTAGATATCCAAAAAATAAGCCAAATAGATCTATATAGCAGACCCTGCAAGAAGCTGTAGACGGCTAAACAAGCCTAAACAAAAAGGCATAGGCGGCTGTAGCATTCTGTTTGAGGAGACTCATAGAGTAAGCTATACGAAATTCTATAGCTTTCCAGTAAAAAAGGTATAGACAGTCATAAAAGCGGCTATAGCTAATTGGGACAATTTACTATAGCCAACCATAGAAATGACTTTCTATAGACCATTTTTGTGTGGGACGGCTGTTGAAGTCGCAAAGTTTTTTTATTGAGTTCATCGTCCTCTGGCATGGCGCCCTCGAAGTTTTCCTTACCGAACGTTAATCATCGTTCATGACCCAGCTGACGGAAAAGATCCTTCGTCATTTTGGTTGAATTCAAGGCCACTGGGTTAAAAGTAACTCGAAGTAATCAAAAGTGTAATAATATTGTAAACTGAGTTCATTATAGATCAAATGGAGGTATAATAATACGAAGTTATCAAAAGAGTAGCCAGAATGCCAATTAGGCCGAAGTAAAGTCCATTCGGTCAATAGTTACTCAAAGTAATCTAATAAGTAACTGTAATGTCAATTGAGCGAATAAACAATAATAATTTTGTTAAATATTAGCCCCAAAAATTGAAGCAGTCGTTGCAATAATAATGAAGCCGAATTAAATTCCCCAGGATCGAAAGCTACTCGAAGTATTCAAAAGACAAATAATAAAGTATGATTGAGCTCGTAACGGATAAATTGGCACTATAATTACACAAAAAGTAAACAAGTCACCAATTGTCACTTATGCCGAATTAAAGTCAATTGAATTGACAGTAAGCTGAAAGTAATCAAGAGTAATCATAATGTCAATAATGATCAGTAAGAAATCAATTCGTTGAATATTAGCTAAATGTAATGAAGAGTCATCACATTGACACTTAATTCGAATTTATGGCCAATGGGTTAAAAGTAACTCGAAGTAATCAAAAGGTAATAATAATGTGAACTGCGTTCATTATAGATCAATTTTAGCAATAATACACGAAGTAATCAAAAGAGTAATCATAAACTGCAATTGTACTTATATCATCTGAATTGTATCAGTGATAAGTCGAGTAATAAAAAAGATTAAACGAAACGTCCCTTAAGCTAAAATAAATTCGAGTGCGCCACAATAACTCGAGGTTACAAAATGAGTAGTCAACATATCAATTACGCCTTGTCAAAAGTGGGACTAGTACCTCCAAGTAATCACAATAGTGATCATAATGATTAGCTGTCCCCCCAAAAATCTAAATCTATTAAAAAATTATTTTAAGTTACCAAATCTCTAAGAAAAAAGCGACCACTGAGTACAATAAGTGCATATATATATTGCGGATTACATACTGACCCCGGATTAAATTGGGAAGCGCAAGGATTAAAAAAAATTGTCAAGGTGCAGCGAGCTGGTGTATGTTGATTGATGTTTCTTAGACTGGGAAGGAAAAAAGAATTGAAGAAGAAAAGGGGACAGGGCAAAGTCTCAAACTCAGCTACATTTCGTTCACAGCTTTATAGCATTCAGGTCACGTCACCTCTCACGATACATTTCCCTTTCAAAGACCTAACCGCAAGAGTAAAATTGTATTTGATCTTGAAAAAGTAAAAAAAAATTCTAAAGCTACGAAACACACTTCACAGTACCTGAAAACATTCCGAAAAAACAGACAAAAACAGCGCATGCCAACGCACAAGATAGTTTTCCATTATACAAAGACTTCTATTTCAACATCAATGTCCTAAGACAGTAAAAAACAGAACGTTCAAAAAAAATTATATTTGAGAAATTTTGACTGGCTTCTAGCCGCGTTTGACTTACGTACGCCGATTTATTTGCTTCTGATAGCTTCTAATCCTAATTGTTTCATGTCGTTGGGGATTCTCCGTCTAAGCACCTCAAATTCTCGACCCAGTCAACTTCACATTGTTCCATCCTCTTTCTGAATATGTACAATTCCGAGTCTCGACACCGCTCTAAGCACGTTCAGTTTAGTGCTCAGTTACCTGATGCATCTTGAGTCGCTATTCGGAACCGTCTGACTTCATATTTCGCAAGCCACAGTGCAGTCGTACATGCTACATTCTATGTCGCAAGATTGCCGACTCTGTGGCAAACGGTTGCAATTTTTGACATACCTCTATCGTCCCAAGCGGCGTCGAACTACTAACATGATAGTCATACAGATGGTTCCGCCGCCGCCTATCGTCTTCACAGCTTGCGTGATCCATGGGATTAAATATGTCTATAATATTCCGTTCCGTTTAGCTTTGCATCTTGATATTTATGGACAGCTTTAACGCCTCCTATTTTCTAGTCTTCCGCTGTACTGCTTGAATCATGTAATGTGTGCACGACCTATCTAACGGCCTATTCTAAAGGAGTGTCAGTCTTTGACATACGCGTTCATTTAGGGATGGGTTTTGCTGGCAGTACTGGAAGTCACGCAAAAACTCAGTGCTTTCCAAACATAGCTGTCATTCAAAGATCGTCAAGGCCGGAGTGGCAATGTCACTAGTCAAAATATGTTAGATAGGTCGTGCACACATTACATGATTCAAGCAGTACAGAGACAGTGGAGGAGACTAGAAGATGCGGGGTATCAAGAGGCATTCATAAAAAGACAACTGTCCATAAATATCAAAGATGTGAAGAAAAAGCTAGAAGCAGGGAACCGGAGAGCTGTTATAACGTATTATCATGAAATATCACACAACTTGAAGGCGTGTGCCAAGAAGTTTGGTGTCGAGACCGTTTTTACTACAGACTTCAAGTTGAGTAGACTGACGCCGTTTCAAAACGGACATAGAGGATGTCAAAAACAGCACCGTGAAAAGTCAGTATCTTGCGAAAAATGTGTAGTATATGAGATACCGTTGGCTTGTGGTTTCAAATATGTAGGTCAGACTTCAAGATGCATCAATGATAGACTAACTGAGCACAAACGGAACGTGAAAAACAAAGTGTCAAACTCGGAATTGGCTACACATATTCAGGAATGTAACGATTGTGAAGTTGACTGGTCAGGAACAGAGGTGCTAGACAGAGAATCTAACGACATGAAACGTGTAGTGAAAGAAACTATCAGAATAAATACGTCGGGAAATTGCGTAAGTCAAGCATCAATGCAGCTAGGAAGCCAGTCAAAAATGTTTCTCAAAATATAATTTTTTTTTTTATGAAGCGTGCGGTTCTAGATTAGGTTTTGGACGGTTGCTGTTTTCTTTTTGTTTCTTTTCAGACCGTCCTTACAGAGGACATTGATAAGGTCTTGAAACTAGAAGGTCTTTGTGGTTGTAATGGAAAGAGAAGCTATCTGTGTGCGTTGGCAGTAACCTTTTGTCGCGCTGTTGTTTGTCTGTTTTGTTCGGAATGTTTTTTGTCAAGAGGTCACTGTATGAAGTGTGAGTTTCTAGATTAGCTTTTAGAAGGTTTTTGTTCTTTTGTCTTTTGTTCAGAACGTCGGTACAGAGTACAATGGTTTACTCTTGCGGTTTAGAAGGTCTTTGTGGAAAGGGAGAAATGTATCGGTGAGAGGTGACGGTGACCTTGGGAGATGGCTATAAAAGCTGTGAACGGAATAAAATTTGTTAGCTGAGTTTGAGACGTTTGCCCTGTCCCCTTTTTTTCTGTCTTACAATTTTTCTTCATTTTCCTTCCCAGTCTCAGGATTTTAAAACATCATGACGCGGATTAACCGTGTGGCGCTTGGATTAAACTGGCCGTCACTTGGATCAAAATGAACGGGAAAACCTGTAAAGAGAACTGGCTCAGAACTTTGGGGCCGAATCGAACATACTTTATGTTAAAACTCTGTATCGTTCTCAACCAAGTTCCACATGGAACAAAATAAACGCGAACGACGCAAAGAGAGCCCTCAATCCATTCGTGTCGTACAACTGTTGTCATGGAAGCTCTCGCGCAGCCCCTAATGCCGTTCGAGAAGAGTTGCGCCTCTAATGGGCCGACCCTTCTGTTGAACTGAATTTGTTTTTGCTTCAGTCTTTCACCACCTGGCGCCAATCGCGAAGTTGACAATAGAGCACGCGCGTTTCGAATGCTCATATGGCACATAAAGTAAAATAAGCCTCTCTTATCGATATTGAGGTAATATCAGGATTTGAGCAGCGTATGCGACTGAAGAAATATATTTTTTTGCATCGTCACGGGACACTCAAAATGCCTCTCCTACAAATTCAGCATGACGAAAAGCTGACGATTATGCGCCGCATGTCGTGCTGACCGAAACATGTCGACACAAACTCAATTTCCCGAACGGACAGGCCATCGCGGCACCGTCACTTCTCTCGGGCTTCACCGCAGCACTCTACGAGAGCTTCCACTAACCACTGTTGAGGGGCGGGACGAGCGCGAGAGGCTTCCGCTCCGTCGTTCTGCTTATTTTATTCTGACTCTGCATTGCGCTTCGTATTTTTGTCACAAGTATCGCTCTTGTCGGATTTGGTTTGGCCGTACTCCTGTCTGTTTTGGTACTCCGAGTGTGCCGAAAATCCCATGCGCTCTCATTTGTGCCCGGTAAGCTTTTTGGCAACAAGTATCCTGTAATGTGATAATTAGCTACTTACTAAATTTCAAACTGAAATATATGTATTAACCAACCTTAGGTTTCTTTTCATACTTATTTTTTGGCCTTAATTTCCGTGTTTAAATGCTTATTTAGATATATATTTTTTATTTACTATTTTGTTTTTTGTTTTGAGTCTGTACAGAGCGCTATAGTCTGGCCACTTAGCCATAAAGTTTGAGACCCTCTTCTAGCCAATAAAAGAAGTATACTCTTTAATATGTACTCACCTTGCACACATTTGCGTACTAGTTTAAGTACTTTCAACTTTTCTGTAAAAATAAAAAAAGAGCGATAGTCTGGGTAATTCACAAGGCAGTCCTAAGAATAATATGAGCATTTGCACCAATGCCAGTGCCAGTGGTTTTTTTTTTTCAAAACGAGTTGAACACGCTATTTACAAACGTCTAATTCAATTTTGTGATGGACCTAACATTATTATAAGCAACCATATTTATTCTAGAAAAAGTAAATCAATCGAAATGGCATTACTAAATATTAAAAAAACAAGATATTAGATGACATAAAAACAAATAGTATGCACTAAGTGTTTGCTTGGACTTTGAAAGCCCTCGACTATATAGAACATGACATCCTACTCCGAAAATTAACACTGTGTGGACAAAAATGCACTGCATTAGGCTTGGTCCGCAGTTACTCACCATCTCACTTTCAATATACCTGTAAATGACCTCTTTTTCGCGGGCTCAATATTTCGCGATTTAGGTCAAAACTGAAGTTTTGGAAATATTTCGATGGTTCTAATTTTCGTCGACGTGGTGGGATCTCAATATAGATTCCTAACATGCTTATATTTTACCGGAATTGTCTCGCGGGACCCATTTTTCGCGAATTATAGGCGATTCGCGAAATTTGCGAAAGTTAGGTCATCGTGAAAATTAAGTCGTTTACAGCACTGTTCTTGATATGCGCGCTTCTCTCTAGAAAATCTCCAGTGAATGGTGTGTGGCGCAGAGATCAATCCTGCGCCACTACTCCTTCTGCTGGACATTAGCAATATATTAAATCTCGCAACAAACACCTGAAAAGCAATATATGCAAATGACACGAACGTTGTATTACTGCAGCAGATAGCTTCGATACCCAAGAAAGAGAAAGAAATTCTCTGGCAGGACCAATCTCGCATGGTGGTAAGGTGCTAAATCAGGTAGAAGTTAGTAAGTCCAAGACAAAGGTATAATATTTACATGAGAAAAAAAGGAAACCTATTACTAGCACATTCATTACATCCTTTCAAAGCTCCACTTTGAACGCGTGTCCTGAGTGTCACTCTCTTCCCGTAAAATTAATACTTTCTCGTCAGGTCATACCTTCTTCCGTATCGTACGCCCTATATGTGGATGATATTCAAATTTCTGTGGCATCTTGAATATGTCTCGCTGTGAAAGACAGCCTGCAGCTAACCATAAATAAAATGACTAAATGGGCAAATGAAAATTATTTTATGTTCTCTTCAGAAAAAAACAATCCGTGCCCCATTTTCTTTGCGGCGTGGGCTTTGGTTAGATCCGATCTCGTTTTAAGTGGAAATAGCATTGCAGTGAGGCATAAGTTCCTGGGAGTGATTTCCGAGCGCAAACTTAGCTTGTATCTCACTTCCGGTGGCTGAACAAAGTGTATGCAGACGATGAACATCGTCAAAGTTCTTTCTCACAACTCTTGGGGCTCGGATGTAGGGTGTCTGCTTCGTCTTTACTTCCTCTCGTTCGATCACGTGTTGATTATGGTGCTACTGTGTATGCATCTGCTCGACGTCTGCATTGAAGATGCTTGATTCAGTGCACCATCTTGGGTTGCGTCTAGGCTAGTGGTGCTTTTCGAACATCTCCTATCTTAAGCTTGTATGAAATCTCTAATGAAATCTCGCACGAGAAAACACGGCAGCTCTTAAGTCTAGTTTATGTTTACAAAGTGCTATCGGATTCATCCAGTACACAGGTATATCCAGGAGTCTAGATTTTGTCGTACCTCGGACAATAAGCCAACTGTTGTTCGACCCTCGAGTCTTCGTTTTGAGAACCATCGTCTCTACCTTGACCTCCTCGTGAAAATGTCTACCTCCAGGAAGTGTATGTCATAATGCTCCACGGGATATGAAGCTATAGCTTGTGATTGGTACTTGTAAATGTAATAAAGATAATGTCTCCTTGCTCATTTTAATACAGGAATATCTTGCACTGCAAAAAATGTACAGGAATTATTATCAATTTTACACTGATGGAGCCAAGTCATCAACGTATGAAGGCTCTGTTGTTCATTCAAATTATTTTACATGTGCGATCCGGCTAAATAGTGTTGCCAGCATTTTTACCCTAGCCATTAGCGCGCGCTGTGAACACTTGACAATATTATCCGGAGCGAAGTGATAGAGGTGTTCTTTTTGTAGTCCCTCGGACGTTGCTACTGCAGCATGTTCACTTAGTCCAACCAAGAACAAGCTGACTCAACTAGTACATGCTAAAGTTCAACTGAGCCTCGGGGATGGGAAGAATATTAAGTTTTGTTTAATCACGAGCAATGTGCGCATTGCCGGCAACGAGGCCGCGGATAGATTGGCCGCCTCTTCGTGTAACGTTTTACCATCACACGCCTGCATATCATGCCAAGACCTTATAGTGCCCATACGGCTTGCACTTTCAAAACTGTGGCAGTCCGAGTGGGACTTGGCCGAGTAACAAACAACCTTCATATCAAGCCACGTTTCGGTACCTGCGAAACCTCCTATTACCGAAACCGTTTCCGCGAGGTTCTTTCTGTGCCTCTTGAGGATTGGTCACACCTTTCTTACCCATCGATACCTGCTTGTTGGTGAGGAAACCTACGGTGTGCGACCACCGTGGAGACACTTTGTCTGTTCTACATATTTTTCTCTGCCCTAGTCTTTTCCAACAACACGAGTCCTTTTTTCCGGCGCTTTTGAAGTACTGTATTCCTTTCCATCCTACCCTGTTCCTAGGGGAGCAGCCTCTAATGTCCGTTGACCGTCTCTAGGCTTTTCTGGGATATATAGATTTTACACAAACTTTAGCGGAAATTATTTTTTGGTGCATATTTTCTAGCTGATTTTAGTTTACCTCGTTTGGCGTAGTATAGCCATCGCAGCTCTTTCACCACAAAACCCGCAAACAACTTTTGAACGCATGGAGGCATTTACATTTCTTGGTGTTAGTTTCAATGAAAATTGATATTGGAATGCTCAAGTGAGTAATCTCCGAAAAGAGATTTCTCGGTCAATTGGTTTAATTTTAAGATTAGGATATCTTCTCCAATATAGGTAAAAAAAAACTATATACACATCTAATTTACTCGATGCCGTAATATTGTATTTTGGTCTAGGTGCCGACCGGAGCAAATAATCTTAAACAATTACTTACATTTCAAAAACGCGCGGTCCGGTTAAATGATAATGTATAATGGTTTGATTCGAGCTCCCTAGTTTCATTAAACATAAACAGTAACAATAGATAACATTTTGCGCCTAAAGTTAGCTATTCTAGTTCCTACTCAAATTAACGTTAGTAATGTAGTCTTTAACGACACATATCTACCTAAAAAACAAATTAAAATTTAAGACGTCAGCAGCTTCCAAAGCTTGCAAATTATAATTATTTTGGTACCCAAAAATTACCCTGTCAGATAACAGACATTTTAACAAACACCACGGAGTATTTGAGTTGGCCGAAAAAATGGATTTTGTTTGGTTTCAAAAGTATCGCAGGGATTACTTCTTAATAAATATTGTTCGGTTACCCCTGTTTGAAATCTTAGCTCGATACGCTCATAAACCGATTTACACTGTCCCTTCAAACACCTCCCGATCCCTATCAATCACAGTATATTTTTCTCTGCAGTTTATGTTTTCAGAAATTGTGTCAAAATCTGTGTTCTTGACATATTACTCTGACCAAGAAGAGCGCCTAAACCTATGTTTGATTACAGTTGTATTTGAAATGTCCGATTTTGAATATTTTGACACAACTGGGGCAAACATAAGCTAATGTGTAATGTAATACTGAATTAAAGCACTCAAATATTTCAAATACTTGTATTTCAAGCACCGTCCATCCCTCTTGAAGATATATCCGAACCATAAAGTCTCGTGTCGCTCAATATCAAATGAATGTCAGTCTTCTTCCCTCAGATGGCAGATATCTGTTCAAACACGGCTACCTGCAAATGATGAGGGAATTATTAAGGTATTTAGCGCACAAAGTAGAGAAAACAACTGGACAGAAAAAGGAGGGGGGGAGGCGCCATCTTACAATCATGTTTACTGACAAAAAAGGAAGAGAAAGAAGAAAAAACAGAATGATCCGTCACGGACTCGTGCATTTACCTCCAGCCCCGTCAATGATAGTGGCTCATTCATCCAGGCTCGTGTGGGCCCTTCATTGTCTTTTGAGGGAATTCTCTTTCCTTGTTTGACAGCGTGACGGATTCTACACTAATACAGTTCCTATCCTCTTAGAGGATGTGGAAGGCCTCAAGCCCCTGGCGCGTCAACTTGCCTTTGTTCCTCCCCAAGATGTTGGTCTCACCGAACAATGGTCCGCACGCGCACTCCCTGCAATGGATTGGAAGATTTCTGCCCACTGTAGCCTTCGAGGAGTAATCATGCTCTCGGAGTCGATTATTGACGCACCTGTCCGTTTGGCCCACGTAGCTCTTGCCAGACGAAAGTAGTGTCTTATATACGACGCCCGAAGCGCATGGTAAAAATTGCTTTTCATGCTTCTTGGTGCACTTGTGTTCTGTGGTACGCTCAGCATGCGCATTCGAGCTGAGGGTATCCGTGACGCTGTCAAACGAGGAACGATAATTCCTTCAACAGACCGTGAAGGGCCCACACGAGCCTGGATGAACGAGCCACTATCATTCACGGGACTGGTGGTAGATGCACGAGTCCGCGGCGGATCATTCGGTTTTTTTCTTTTTCTTTCTTTCCTTGTCAGTAAACGTAGTCGTGAGTGTCGCTCCCCTATTCTGTCCAGTTCTTCTCTCGACTCTGCGCGCTAAATACATCAATATGTTAGACTACAAACTAGCCCAAATGTCAACTTTACTACAATGAGGGATTTATTGGACTACACATGCCATCAGGACCCGATGAGAGCATCTAAACTGCAAGACCGATTTGGCGTTTCGCATGCTTAGTATGTGAGCGCAGATTCCATTTCAGGGTTTCGATTTGATTGCTACTTTGTTATTTCCTTAGATATAGTCGTTGATCAGGTTGCTCGGTCTGACGTCAGCTCAGTACTGAAGAAGACCTCTGAAGTTTTTATTTCAGCGTGCATCCTATGCATTTACAAGACGCGAGTTAAAGCAAAAATGTCTATTTTTTTTATTAAAGTGTTCAGCATGACAAGGCTGTATTGTGGGCGTGTTGCCTGGTGCACATCTCCGACAAGGGTCTTCACCGAATTCCTGAAAGTAGTTAATAAATTTCCGTCTGATCAACTCATAATAGTGTCATGATGCTACCCGCCGCTCTCCTGGTGGTGTCGCAGCTGCACAGATAGAACCAGCAGACGTCTGTCTTGCTGCAGGTAATTTTGCAGCCAGAAATTTAATGCAAACTAAAGCAGACACAAGCTGGAACGCCAAGGCAACGGCGACCTTCGTGTCAGCGCGTTATTTTTACCAAAATGCTTACACCCAACCGCCATGATTGCAATAGGCGATAGCATGAAACGCCTCATCCTGTGACGTCATTTCTTGGCACTTCGGGAACGCTTTCGATGCGTAGCGGGATAAGACGTTAAAGGCAGCGACCGAAGACGTTTTCTTGGCACCGTAATTGCGGGATAGTTTTCTACCTCGCGTATTGAGTTGCTTAACCTTAGTCGTTCTAGCGGCACGAAGACCCTTCCTGGCATCCGGTTGCAGGAAATGCGACGAAAACGATGGTGACCCCATTGCTTCCACGTCGCCTTCGGAGAGGGCGCCCTCCTAGATAGCGGGGCTTTTGCCGGGATGACCCCGTACGTGCACGGCGGTCTCCACTTCTCGGAGTTAAGGCTGGTTCGCACACTTGCCCGAGTTCGACGGAGGGCGTCTGCAACGGCTCCCGACGTTTATCCTTTTGCGTGTTGCAATGGCAACGGGGCGGCTGTAAACGGCTTAAATTCCCGCTGCCACAGTAACCCTTAAAAAGGATTAACGTCGGAAGCCGTTGCAGTCGTAGTCGGTGGAACTCACGGCGAGTGTGTAAATCGCCCTTCCGGCGTTCAGGTAGGGACCGCGAAGTCCGAGCTCTAGAAGTGACGTTCATTGAGAGGAGCCACAATTCACATTTAAAGGAAACAAATTTATTTTCCCGGACTCAATATTTTAATGTAATTTGCAAAGATGCGCGTTCCGAAAATATTCCGCGTACAGATAATTGATATGACTAATTAAAATGTGCATTTCTTATCATGACACGAGGAATTTGAGTGATAAGAGTATCAAATTTTTCTTTTCAACGCAAAACTTTGTGAGAATTAGGTTTTCACGATATTGAAGCCGTTTCCAATTTTTCGAAGGTATTAAATGTATAGCGTTTGTGTCAGAATAAATTATAAAGATCGACGGAACGCACAAATGACGTCTGAAACGCTAAAAAAAATTCCTTTCAGTGAAAGGATCATTTCACACAGAAAGCCCGCCACTCTAAGAATACAAGTAATAAATTTGTATGGCCCGAAATTTAGTATACAGTCGAGCTTCGTCAGTATTTAAAAATAATATATATTTTCTCCAGAAAAATGCGCTTCATTTAATTCGCCAGAATGACGTTTTTTAATGAATCCTAATTTAAACAAAAAAAACGTACCCATCGTTCATTCTGACTTCATGTAAACACAGTCGTTTTCACGCGAACTAATTTTATTTAATAGTAAGTAATATTAGAACATTCAAGATGTTTAAAAAAATCACTTCATATGCTACGTGTAAGGAACACGGGATGACTCAGTATTTAGTCTCCGGCGTGGCGCTTTCTTATTGATTTCACTCGACTTCTGATCGGTAGCAAAAGCGTCGTCGGCCATTAGACCGGTTTGCTCTGACCCCGAAAAGGGAACACGCGCGCTCTCACTTTTGTATCTCCGTAGTAGGGCTTGGCGCGCGCAGCCTTGACTGACATAGAGCGTCTTACATGTCTACCGGAATAAAAACAAAAAGACAGTCCGCCGCAGCCCTAGTTTCGCTGTCTGCCAATATTCGATCTTGCAAATGTTTATTCCCAGAAATCAACTCGCGATCGAAGCTTTCCTGGTAACTGTAGGAACCGAATTTCCGCGCACTTGCCGATCCCTCGAGACATCTCGGGCGAATAAAACGATCGCTCGTTTAATGTAAGTGTCTAACGTATCTAAGTTTGCGCAGACAGTAATTTGATCCTTTTTATTCAATACAAAGATGACCGAAACTTGCATTAAAGTAATTTCGGGAGTTAACGCAAAATGTGCCGGTGACTTTAGTAACGTTGGACACAGCTCGTGAAAAAAGGTTATAGAACCACAAAACAACACGTAAATTGTTTCTGTTAAGTTTTAATTTTGAGGAGACAAAGAAATTGGGGGTTCATATTGCGCATGCGCAGAAATAAAACGAGCTATGCCTATTGAGCGAGCGCGCCAACTATCCTTGAAAGAAGATTGAGTATGGCGCGCAAGTGTTCTTGCGTACTTAGCGCTCGACACAATCAGCGCGTGTTGCTGAGCGGTACTACGGTGCGTAGCCAGTTACAACAAGGCGGCGCTCGAAGGAGCAACTGTGTGGCGCACGTTCGTTTCACATTAGGGACGATTTCACACTTCTGACGAAAGTCACTGCGTGCAACCTCCCGGAAGACGTGACCAAGTGGCAAGTTGTCGCCAGCAATCTTTAGTTTGCACATCTGGAGTTTTTCTGGACTAGGCGGCATGGAAACAATTTTACTTGTTTTTATTTTATTTATTAATACCGCTTGCTGATTTGAGTCCAGAACAGAAGTGTACAAGGTTACAATAGAAAATGACATCTGGAGTAGTAGTAGTAGTAATAGTGGTAGTAGTAGCAGTAGTGGTATGTGTTTTTTTTGGGGGGGGGGGGGGGGGGAAACCGGCTGTTGTTGTAATGACATCAGGAGCCGCACTGTTACAAGGCATCAAATATGGGGTATCGGTGGCGGAGTGGTCTAGCGCACACCAGTTCGGAGCACGTGGAGCGAAACCTCGCGCTGCAGAACCCAGCATCCTGGGCTCAATCCCCGCCCCTGCCCGTTTCGTTCTGGATGAGCGTCGTACCGGCGTGCGGTCGTGTATCACTACCGCGTGGTGCACGTTAAAGACCCCAGGTTAGCGGCTGTACTGCACTGGCTAAATTGCTCAACTACAGCTGAGACACCAGACGCCCACTGAGGCAGACTCACTTCCGGCTGTATAAACATACACACAACAATTTGCATCAAATAATATATCTCTTAGAAGAAGCCAAGTTCATTAGTAACAGATTATCACAAGGGGGCAACTTTTAGATTTGCAGTGAATGTTTTTACTTTGGTACTGTCATTTGTGTCTTTGTAACTGAATCAGTGCGGCCATTCACATTGGACAAAACCAAGTCATATAAGTATCATTATATGCACAAATCTCTCTAAACATCTCCCCATAGGTAAGAAGGATGTTTGCTCTCGACTCTGAAGATAGTGATTAAAGAAAGTGATATATTCATTAAGCAGTTACATAATATACAAAATACCTTAATCTTCTTTTTTGGGGTACTAGTTTTACGCGTTCCTAGACCTCGTAGATCCATAATTTCAGGCACGCTCTCAGTGGTTTTCTATTGGTTGAAAATTAACCTAGCTTCAGATTTTTGTACTCTTTCGAGCTTAGATACAGCATTTCTGTGAGAGTAGGGGGTGCCATAATTATAAATTGTAGTCCAAACGAGACCTGGCAAAGCTTTTGCATGATGCAAGCTTCACTTGCCGTCTCAATTTGTTATTCCTATTGATCTTTCTTCATGGCGCCATTACGTCAATGCTACAGCTTGCTTACTTGCTTGTAAAGAAAATGTGCTCGAACTGCCCAAAGAGAGGTTATAAAACATTTGGCCTGACTACGATTGTTTTATTTCATTGATAGTAACATTGTCTTGCTAGAGCGTTAAATTACCTCGTATATCATCTGCCAGTTTGCAGTAGGCATTTGCGTTTCGCAACACGCTACAATCTTCGAAACACCTCGACGACGAAGTGCGGTGTCGGGTCACCAGTTCTCTGCGTGTATGGTGGCTGCAAGAGGCTAAGGCGCAATACTAAGAGTCGTTATTTATTGCTACACTCTAGAGAATGCGAAATATTTTATGCGAACTGCGATTTACCCCATTAAACTTTTGCTGAACAGTGATGTCATTTAATTTGGCACAAAGTCATATGACACCTTCCATTAATAACTGAAAACTAAAACAGTTCCCTTTCTAGAAAATTGTTCACTTTTACTGAACCGAATCGCCCTCATGAAGAACGAGCCATTAAATAAGAACAAAAAAATAGTAAAATCGTTTTTATGGTTATGCAGTCATTTTTCGTGAGTTTACCTGAACAACGCTAGACTGCTGCAGACGCGTTTTTCGCAGATAATTTGAATACGGTCCTTGAAGTAAGAACGAAGGTCCGAGATAACCTGATAGCGCTTCTCGCAAAGTCGGAGAATGAGATGTTGCGATGGCTGGATTCTTAAAAGCAACCTTCCGCAGTTTGCTACGGCGTGCATCAACATCCTCAAGGCAGCCTAAGTGCAAACGGAATTACGCATTCTAGGTGCACGTCTTTCCTAAAATGAACGAGCATCGGCAATGTAAATAAACTATAACGAAACAGGGATATCCAGAATACGCTTTGGCACGCTCGACCTGAGAAAGAAGATGAAGCCTTATCGCCATCTTAAATAGAACATATACATCATGAATGCTTTTTGCATACTTTTTAGTCTTTCTGCGTGTTTGCGTCCTTCTCTTTGCCCGTTTGGCGATCAAAGTCAGAGGAAGCTGGAGGCACGCACGATTATTTTGCTGCGTTCTAGAGTGCGTCTGAATGTTGCGACGCTTCGGTGTGCGCACATAGATGTATAGATGTCCATATTGTTGTCGGTCGGCAAGCTCTTCTATGGGCGCGTCAGTAAGGGCATTGCTGAACACGAATCTATGACCGTCCATAAACTTTCTGAAGGTCATTTAAATGCTCGACTAATTTGATCCGGGCGTGCAATAATTGGTCGTTCGGCATCGTACAGCGACACTGCTCATCAAACACGTTGTCAGGTCGCAGGCGGCATTGCTCTCGGGAAACATTTCTTTCGAAATGTATTCCTCGAACTTCTTTCATCCGCGGATCGAAGGGTTTGCGGTGAGGGCTCAAGCAGAGGGTCGCAATGAACGTTCTCAAAACGCTGTCACTGCGCCACGAAGCAAGGCTTTAATCTTACGCTTTGTGCGTGAATGCAAATGAAAACTTGCTTAAAGCCCAAGTTCGAATACAGGGAACACGCCACACAAACGAAAATATCTTGATTATCTGGGGAGGTAAACACAATCTTGGCTACTTAACTCATCACGTGTAGATTGCTTTTAGATATTCGAGCGTAGACAATTTTTTGATAGAAAGCCAAGAGGAAATTGCCAAATAACACCGTGTTTATCCACCCTGAACGTTTCATCGAAAAATAATTTTCGATACTTTGAAACCGACGTCATCACATCAAATAATGAACTCAACGTGGCGAAACACTGCCGCGTTTGTTTCGACAATGTCCCAGTCGCGGCCTTGCTGTGATCTCTCTCTCACTCTCCTTTGGTCGCCCTTGCGCTCATTTATGGGGGAGTGTTCTTTTCCGATTTGTGATTACATTTATGGCTCGCTGTTAGAGCGGGTCACGAGCATCCACCTTCTTGTCCCTGGAATTCATCGAGGCTTTGAGGAGGAGGAAGAGGGCGAGAGCGGACCCCATTTCATTCGCATTTCACCGTCGAACGCGTGAGAGGTATACGACAGGGCTTGTGACCTGAGTATTGTCGAGACCTCTGCGTGCAAGGAGAGGGATAAGAAAAACTTCTGGCAGTTCCGAGTTTAAGGAGCTGGCGATGAGGAGCTTGAAGAGAAGCGGCGTTATGTTCGTTCCGCTGTGCGTGGTTATCTGCTGTGTTTGTTTGCCGTACTCGTCGGGCGATGAAGTCATCACGAGTGATCCTCCTGTGGCCACGACTACGCAGCGAACTACCATTGCGGATACGTTACGGCGGTTCTTGAACAACGCTCTGACGGGCTCTTCATCGACAAGAAGGAAAATAGTTGAATCCGGGATATCGTCCACTTGCAGCCTAGGGCTTATAAAGTTGCTCAAAGGAATTAGGAACTTGGAGCCTTGGGCACTACGATGTAAGTATGGATGATTTTGTTTTATCTTTTATTGCGAAAACCCATGCCCGAGGCAAACTTACCCGATCAAAGTTATTGTATTGCTTTTTATGATTGCGTCAGCGTTTGTTTATGACCCATAGGTTTTTAGAGCCTCGAGGAGGTTATGAAGAATTCCAGGTTAAAATTCAGTCGGTTAAAATAGGGTTGCCGATGAAAAACAGTTGTTCGCTGGAAAAGGCAATTCGTTGTACATTGGATTCCATTCGATATGTTTGCATTGTGCTGGGTGAGGCACAATGAGCTAGCCTACGGTCTTATAAGAAAAGTGTACTATTACATCTTTTGCTTCATATAATGCACCCAAAATATTAGTTCCGACGTGCCGCGCACTGACATCGACCTGATACCCCCCCCCTCCCTCCCCCTTTTATGAGGGGCTTGTTAGCGGTGAGATATAACTCATTAAACAGGTGAAGGACGTATCAAAGACTTAAAGAAAACACCAAAGGTTTAGAGTGGAGACAAGCAAACCCCGATTATTCTTTTTCTAGTCTGTAACACGTAGTACATTAGCAATTGTATTAAGTAGTACCACTCGGCTAACAAGCCGCTCGCGAACGCTGGTACCGTCGGATCGACGCTCAGTGTGGTGTACGTTGTGCAGGAGCTTTTGGGCTTTGTTATATTGGGAAAGGGGTGCAAGACTGTCCACTTTTTGTTTCTGAGAGTGAAACGCGACTTCGGCCGGATATACAAACATCCCGCATGGCGTCATCTGAGCTATAAAAAAATGAGCGTATTGAGAATCGGCACTTCACACCTCAAATTTTATGTGGGCGTCACCATTTCGGTGACCACACTCTAATAGAAAGGGTTTATAGCCTTATACCCTTGGTCAAAGATAATACATCCAAAACTTTAGTTCAACGTACAGCGCCTGGACGTCGAACAGAAGACCCCTGCTTTTGCGAGGTACTTGATGACGGTGGGAAATAATATATTAAAAAAGCAAAAGTGGTTATCAAAAACTAAAAAAAAACAAAAAACACCAAGGCTTTGCAGTAGGGCCAAGAAACAGTGATTACTTTTTGCATTGTCGCACGTACATTAGCTATTTTATTAAGTTGTACGACTCGGCTATCAAGCCGCTCGTGAAAGTTAATACCGTCGGTTCAACATCAGTGCACTGTATACGTCGAGCTGAAAGTTTAGTGTGTAAAATATTTGTTACAATGGGTGTAAGAATATGAGCTTTTTCTCCTTGGAGAGTGCTGCAGAACGGGTGCAATCGTCATTCGTAACGGTTCAATTCGTCGTGGCACCACGGTACTCGGGCAATATGCCATTGCTCTATCGCGAACTATTTTAATATTTCTAGAGAAAGAAAACCATTTTCTGCGACTTCAGGTGCAGCTAGACGTAACTGGCAACAACGGTCACAGGCACCAAGATGGCCCAAGCATTCTTATGTGGAGCGTAGCTGGTTTAGTGAATTTTGCATACCCCATGCCTAATAAGTCTTTAGGAATGAGATCGGCTACTAACCGTATTTTAGGAGAGAAGGTATTGACAAACCGGCCATTCGTCTGGAGCTTCATACATTCATCTGATTCCCGGGTTCGTGGCTTGTGCTGATGGAGCATAAAAACTAACTGCCATTTAATGTTTTCCTAAGGACTACAAATACATTTCTTCGTTACCACAGATGTGCAGCTTATCATTTTTACCGTGCACGAATTTTCGGCGGTCTGTTCTAATCTCGCTCCCTATTACTTGTCGCGCCCGGGGCGCCCCATTCGGGAATTTTACTGCTTCGTCAGGGTTTCTGTTCGGCCTAGCATAAAAACCCGCTTCTCTCGGTCAGGGGGCGCGAGCGCTTTCGCAAGAAGCGACCGTGTAATGCTTGCGAGAAGCATAAAGAGACACTGCAGCGTTCCATAAGGCAACAACCACAGCCGTTTACAAGCGTTCACATCTTTCTACGTGCCATAACAGAGCGCCAGATAGATCTAAACAAAGTTACAAAAAAATGCAGCTCGCGTTTTCAGTTTTTTTTTAATCAAAATGATAAGTATGTTTTTTTTTCAGGTTCTTTTTTTTATAAGTTTCCTTTCACTAGTCCGCCAACGCAACGCTGCCGGTTTTCGATTTCCCTCGAGAAAGAGGCACTGCTCAAGGTTGAGAGCTCTAGGCATTTAATGCCGAACTGTGTTCATTTCTTTTTGTGGTTCAATTTTTTTCAGTAACAACTGGTCAGCATTTGAGTCTCAGCTTATCACCCATTTATAATTGTTATGAATTTTTAACTGGAAGTTACCTTCACAGCTGCATGTGCTGCGCAGATACTGATTTGAAGACACAAGACTTAAGATCGGCCTATCTCTTTCTTAAATTGCATTTATAGATTATTTTTTGAAACTTCCTGCTCTATTGCGACAGCTACCTTGTGTTTCTCCCTGAAACATTCCCGGCAAGAAAGAGCGCATGAAGCCCGACGTAACGTGCTGCGTTGAGTCTGTCTTGCGTTAGCACACGATCCAGCTGTCAAACCAAAATCGACGATCGCGAAGCCATGATTTCATTTTGTTCTCAGACCCAAGTTCGTCGCGTTAAACACTCAATGCTCCTGAGCTGAGCCGCCGTATTAGTGGTCACTCGGGACAATATTAACTTTGTTATTTTTTTTGTTTTCTTACTTGTTGATTCAGAATTTTACTTCTTACTTGTTGATTCAGAAGGTAAGCATCTCAAACAGGCACAGAATTGTATTAAGCATGTTGATAGGTCAAATTTCCCATGGGATAAACGAAATCCTTGAGTGATTTTTAGTTCGCATCATTTTTTTCTCAGCAAACAGTTTTCAAGAAAATTGCTAATTTAAAGGACACTGTATTTAAAAGAACATATTTTTAAAAATGTCACTGAAAGAAAAAAAAAGTTTTTTTTAAGATTTGACAAGGAGATTACCTTGTTGAATTAAAAAAAAAACATTTGCTGGCTGTATCATCCTAGAACATCAATGAGTTTGCTAAATCACCAGTCAGCACATTCGAAACTCGTAAAAAGAGGCATAGTATATTCCTGTTTCAAATCCGCTTTAACAAAATCATGTGTTCACACAATAGGCGTAAGCTTCACTTCCCAGGTTCAAAGGATTAGGGATTCAGGATACCCAGACTCTATTATTTTACCAGCATGCGAAAGTTTAATAAAAATCGTAAAGATTAGTTCCAACTTCATGTTGGAACAACCTGATAGAAAAGAAAAAAGAAAGTTTCAGTTATTCCTTATCTTCACCGCATTTCGCACGGACTTAAAAACGTCGCGTCCAGATACGAGGCGAATGTTGTTTTCTCAGCCAAAAACGAACTAAGTAGATTATGTTCCGCTGTACGTGTACGCACGGAGGAAAACAAAAATTCAGAATATAACATATGTAAGGTAAAGCATGGGATAAAAGTTTGTCTCGTGCGTACAAGGCGCAGTTTATCGCATTCCCTTCTCTTGTGGGCGCTCTTATATCGGGCAGACTGGCCGGTGCTTTAACGTCCGCCTCAGAGAGCACCACAGCTCCTTGAAAGGCACCGCGTATTCACATTTAGCGGTGCATTGCCGAGATTGCGAGTGCGAACCACGCTTTGAAGATACCATTATATTATATCGACATCACGACCAAACATGTCGAGAGATGGTTGAAGCGTACAACATCCCGAAGAACAAAAGTTCGTGTGTGAGCCAACCTTCGGTGACTCTGACCCCTAGCGAGGTGAACTTTCTGGATTTAGGTTAACAACAGCTCCTGAGGAAAGAAAGAAGAAAACAAGTACTACCATCTGATGAAAAAAGAAGAAGGTGACATAATCCACGAGGCGCCCAGCAAGCGCGCGAACTTTTGACTGCATGTTTTTCATTTCATTGTCTTTCTTCCTAATGTTCCATTAACAAACCAGTTGATAGTCAGCGCTTGTCTTGTGTCTCTTCGTCTTTTGTCCTCGCCCCAGTCGCGTTGTTTTTCAACATGAACTATTACCAACTTGCCCAGTTATCTATCCTTATCAATAACATTCTCATAATTTGGAGTTGTCGTTTCGACAATAAGTATCATCCGAATCGCTCCTAACCCAAATTGTGTCCCGCTCTATAAATATTGAACTAAAACCATTTTTTTTAAATTTTATTTGTGACATACGTGTACTATTACAAAAATAAACCTTTAGGAGCATTTAGGGTGTAAACAATTTAATTATTAAAATGTAATAAACTTAGGCTTTTACAGGATATTCGTTAGAATTATTTAGCCAAACGTTAAGATATTGGTATTTAAATTATTATGCCGCTTATTTATGCGTCAACTCAAACATAATAAAACAATTCTTAAATTTTTTTCTGCCCACCAACAACTCGTAAGCAATGTGGTATAGCAGCCACAAATCAGTTAACACGCATATAATATGATTTCTAAAAGAACAAACTTGCAGAAAATATATTGACATTAGTAAAGTGCATTTAAAATGTGCTGAATACACGGAAATCGATGACGAGTCGCGACTAAGGTTTGGACAAAGTACTTTGGCATTTCTAGAATTTGTACTGACAGAGACGCGAATGTTAATGGATGTAAGGAGTGTCCGATATTTTATTCTACCGTAGATTAACATATGCAAAAACTAAACATTTCAACAAGACCTTCTGTCGTAAGATTTTGATTGGAATAATGCTGCTCTTGGCAGGCCCTTAACGTTTTATAAATACAGGTTAATAACACCATAATAGGTGCACACTGAAGTTTCCCGTGCCATGACATTGAATAACTGTTTTGTGTCAATTGCAGTGATCGATGCAACCGGAAAGTTGCCGATAGGGCTTCTCCAAGGCACGACCGCCGAAATTGGAGCCTACGATGAATGCGTCGAAACAGTCGTGCACGACGAGTATGGCAACGAGAAGGTCAGGACACAGTACTGCAACGTTCACATCAAGTTCGGCAACGACACGTCACTGATGGATATCGTGGTGCCGGCAATGGAAATGACACATCGATGGGTACGTCCAAATGTAGCCTGGGGATGGCACAGTGCGTGATTCTGGTGATTCAAATCCCAGGAATTTAACTCTAACTTTCGGAACTATAGTTCGGCGTGCATTATGCATTTTATGTAAAATTTGATATATTTGCCCTGATATTTAGATACTAATTTCCCAGTGACCCTAAAGAATGTCTAAGTTTTTAAAAGAAATATAGGAAAATCAGGAAAACCTTTAAGGAAATAGTGAGCACTACGTATGAAATGCCACTTTTTGATGCTATGTGATATTGACGGGTTGGGAGATTTCTCGTGCAGAACTCATACATGCTTGTGAATAATAAGTGAACTTTTCATCATCCCTACTGCAACAAGTACACACACTTTGAGCTTGGAACGCACAAGTGACGTTTGAGCAGGGTTTCTGTAAGAACAGGTGCGTGTTCACATCTGCGCTGGCTCGCTAAGGAATATTTTCATGAATATGTGTTTAATGTTTAGTTGCTTTTCCTTAAACAAGTTGCCTCGCATTAGCTAGAGCTACCTTATTGAACTAAAAAATGAAAGACGTCTAGAACTCTCTGTAATGCCGAATTAGAGTACTGCTTTTGAGGAGAAGGAGCGGAGGGTATGCCCCTCCTCTCCCTCCATACCCTCCCCTCCTCCTCTCCGGCTTCCCTCCCATTTAGTGGGAAATTTTCGCTAAATTTGCCGCTAAATTTGGGAAAACTTTCTCCGCTAAATTTAGCGGGAAATGTTTCCGCTAAGTTTGCTGGGGTAATTGTTTCTACTAAATTTAGCGGGAAATTATTTCCGCTAAATTTAGCGGGGAATGTGTCCGCTAAATTTAGTGGGGAATTTTTCCGCTAAATTTCGCGGGAAAATGAGCCGTTAAATTTAGCGAGAAAAGTTTCCGATAAATTTAGCGGTGAATTTATTCCGCTAAAAAGCGGGGAAATGTTTCTGCTAAATTTAGTGGTAAATTGTTTCCGCCAAATAAGCTGGGAAATGTTTCTGCTAAATTTAGCGGGGAAATTTACCCTTAATGCAACGCTCGGTGCCGCCAACGGGTTCGGGGATGCCGCTGAAGCCGGAAACGGGCGTTTAAAAGCAGCGCTCTAATACTTGGAAGTATCGCTGAGAAAATTAGCGAAACCCGAGAAGCGTTCACTTCCTCCGCTTGCCGTCAGGACGAGCGGTCACGTGATATGAAGCCGATTATATACTGCCAGTGTTGTCGCGCATGTGTTCGAGCAAAGCACAAGATGCGTGTTTAGTTCCAGGCGTTAGGGTTTTATAATAGGGGCTGTAAAGCTATGGGTCCCCTAAACAAGTTGAGGCGTGACACTGCACATGCGCAGTGTGACGCCCCAAGCTGTTTGAGGAATCCATAGCCTGAGAAACCCCTATTCTAAAGCTTTATAATGTTAGGGTTCGGGTATTCTCGTCACTGAAGCGATTAAACACGGGCTACTACCAGATGATCGCGTTAATTCTCACAAGCTATCGAGTGACTCATGCGGTGCTCGTGCGCAATATATGAGCTGTATTGAACTATCGTTCCCTTGATATAATTTCGGTAGCTACGTGAACATTAGGGCTCCTGTGAGCCCTAATGTTCCTAAAACCTAACCCTGGCAGTTGTTTGGGGATTTAGGCCCAAAGATGCTAGATAACAGCCAGATACCGGCATTGAAGCCCAACTTTGGCACTTGTTTGGCGAATCACGGCGAAGATACACCACCACATATTATGACATCCGGCCTTAAGATATGAATTTCATTCAACGATGGGACCACTAAGCGGGAACCAGAACCGGCCTGCGTGGCCATGATAAATTCAACCAGAGAAACATTCTTACGCACTGGTGCTTTCACGCTTGTTTTGTAGGCAGAAGTCGGCCTTCGTTACCAGCGGGACAATAACATCGAAGGAATTCGTATTGGAATTTGCATGCTTACTGACTGCACTCAGGAAGACCTCAATCTCCTCGTGGCTGCATGTGAGTCTGCACAACCTCGCATATTGTTTCTTCGTTTATTGGAGTACTTAAAAACGCCTTCCTAAAGGAATGTCTTCACAGACAAGCGCGACTTTGCTTTCCAGTGTGCGCGCGTTTTGTTAGCAGAAGAAAATGTCGTCACTAAGCGGCCTCAGGCCACATTAAAGACGTATTTGGCGTCAAAAATTCCAATGCTGCTTTAAAATATGGCAAAACGAATTGGCATGTGTGCTTGCCAATCTCAACTTTTCACCAAAGTTGTATGTTAGTGGTGTGGTTTTAACTTAAAAATGTATAGGCGTAGTCTCATTTCCGGGAAATACGAGACCAACATACTTTGCAAGGACAAACACAAATCTCCAAACACAGCTAGGTGACTGGTGCGTGACCTAGAAGATACGCCTGCTCCTGGTATCGAACCTGGGACCTTTTTCGTTTCCAGCGGAACTCTCTATTAACCGAGCTAACCAGGAGTTAAACGTCAGTAGAGCAAACGGCAGGCATCGAAGAAGACGATGGAGTTAGGGAGAAACAAGCTTGTGGCGCCATTGCCCGATAAACGCAGCAAGCAGACGAACAGGTCGCCTGCTTTCGGTTGCATCGTCCGCTCGCGGCGCCCATCGGGAGATGGCGCTACAAGAACAATTCTCGCCAACTGGGTCCTCCGCGTCGAAGTTTGTCATTAATCATGGCAAGTTTGTTGATATCATTTTTCAAAGGAAGAGATGCTACGGATTGGAGTTTGACGGATAAAAATGTACCACTGAAATATATTTTAGAATAATGTTTGAGAATGCCACATGCAGATGACGATTTTTCATTTCATTTCATTCAGTACACATTAAGGACCCGTTTAGGGCATTACATAAGAGGGGTGGGGGGTTATTCATATTATACAATAAAATATGCACAAAAAATGTATTCAAAATAAATCAGTAACTAGTCAAGAGTAACAAATATTAATAACATGCAAAATGTGATTGAAGAGATGACATAAATTCCTCTGGTGCGACGATGGGGACGATGGAGGATGGAAGGCTGTTCCAGTCATTACATGGCTTGTCGAAGGAATGACCGGTTGAAGTCGTTAGTTGAGCCAGAAAGGCGTTCGATGGTACAGGCATTGTTAAGGCGAGACGATGTTCTGGTCGGGAGGTTATAATAAGGTTGTCTCAAGGTCCGGTCAAAGTTAATACATTTTATGAAGAAAGCAGAGCTGCAAAACCTTTCTATGAAGCTGTAGGAGGAAAAGGGTTAGTTCACTCTTTAAGGCTAAAATACTGATGAAAAGGTCGTATGTGGATAGCCATGTTTTGAATCGCTTGTAGATGATTGATAAGGTAGACTTGATGAGCGTTCCAGATAAAAGCAACATATTCCACTTTAGGTAAGAGCCAGCTGAAATAGAAAAAACATACACATAAGGAAAAGACCATACACACCGCTGGGCTAAGAACTGATTTTCTTTTTCCTCCTCTTCTACTACGAGCCCCACTTGAGGGAAATATTATCTTTTCCTCTTTTTGCTTCCTAATTCACCGAAAATTTAACCCCGAAGAAACATATTTTTCTTTCTCGTGCAGCACAAGAAGGTGCACTAATGCAGTCATAGCCCTTTTCCTCAATGGCAAGGGCCTCTAGAATTTTAGGTCCCAGTTTGGTCTTGTTCCTTGCCACGATGTTTACGTCGTAGAATTGTGCTGAACATTGACACGCACGACAATGGGTTGGCAAATGTCCACCTGCTGACAGGGTTTTCACTGATTCAGCGTGCTCCCTCGTCCGATCTTTAATGCATAGGCCGGTTTGTCCGACGTAACTTCGGCCGCATGTCAGCCGGAATGTGGTACACCACCTCCTTATCACACAGGGCGTACGGAGACTTGTGAACTGGGTTTCACATCTTCTCGTTGTTACTTCGCCCATGGTTAACCCTGCGACCCATGGAATATGCCTTGTTTCGAGCCGAACACACCACCTGAATGCCTTGTCGTCCAGCAACCTTTTTCAACTTGTGGGTCATCCCGTGAACAGGGGGCGTTACCGCCACCGCATGTCGAGTCTTTTTCTTTTCTTTTTTGTAGTTTTATGCGTGCACCCAAATCCGCGCGTGATGGTCCTCAGACCTGCTCGCAAATCGCTACCAGGAGCGATTTCGGATAACCAGCTTCCTGTACTCTCGAGACCTCAATTTTAAAACTTTACTCGACTTGATGGTGACAGGAATTCTTTAGGACGAATACAAGGGCTGTGCTGGCCACCCCTCGTTTTACATTCATGAATGAAGTGTCCCGAGCAAAAAGGTAAAAAGCCTTTGCATGACCTGACTTGGTATCTCCGACACACGTGGTTACCTTTGAATTTCAATGACAGGTCCAGGAATTTTGTGGAATTATCCACGGGGAGTTCATAGGTGAATTTGAGCCCGAAGCAGCTCTGTTCAAAGCATCGAATCACTGTGTCCCGGCATCCGTCCATTTCGTCATCTACCTTTGTGTTGCATTGAATTAAAAAATCATCGATGTACCTGAAGATGCCTTCAATCATTGGATCTTTCAATCCTTCTTCAATGGCACTTCCGCAAGCCGCGAGGAAAACATCGCTGAGGTATGGAGCCACGCGTGACCCGATGCATACTCCACTCCTTTGTACATATGAAGAATTCTCGTGCGACACTACTGTTGCCGTCTGGTACAGACGTAGGAGCTCCAAGAAACTGGCACAGTTCACAAGTCTCTATACATCCTGTGTGAGAGGGAGGTGATGTACCACATTCTGCTAATATGCGGCCGAAGTTATATTGCACAAACCGGCCGATGCATTAACGATCGGACGCTGCATCAGTGAAAATCCTGTCAGCAGGAGGACATTTTCCAATCCATTATCGTGCGTGTCAATATTCAGCACTGTTCTACGACGTAAACAACGTGGCAAGGAACAAGACAAAACTGGGACGTGAAATCCTAGAGGCCCTTGCCATTGAGGAAAAGGGCGATGATTGCATTAGTGCATCTTCTCTCGTGCTGCACAAGAAAGAAAAAGATATTTCTTCGGGGGTTATATTTCCGGTGAATTAGAAAGCAAAAAAAGGAAAAGAGAATATTACCCTCGAGTGGGGCTTGTAGTAGAAGAGAAGGAAAATAAAATCAGTTGTTAGTCCAGCGGTGTGTCTGGAATTTTTTTAAGTGTATGTCTTTTTCTAGTTCAGCTGGCCTTACCTGAAGTATGAACCAACTAGCTCAGCTCAAGCCTGTTACAGCATATTTCAATTTTGGTCTAATGAATGTGTCGCATGCCAGCTTGCGGACAGGGGACGGTGCATATCTAAGATTTCATCGGAAAAGTTCAAATGTTTTGAAACTATCGGCAGTGATGGCTTCGATGTGGTTATTCCGGGAAGAGGTCTGATATAAGTCTGTCAACCAGATACGAAGGAACGGTATTAATCAAATCAGAATCCAGGTAGTTCTGGTTGGCTGAGATGAAATTTTTATTAGAAATGGAATTATCATACATTTAGATATATTTAACGACATCAGCCACTCTGTGCCCCATTTGTTAATTTTTGTTAAGTCACTCCTGAATTTGAATGTTATCATTCACACATGTTACCTTGTTATAAACGACGTAGTCACCTGCAAAGAGACGAATATTAGAGGAAATGGCGGCAGGAACGTCGTTTCTTAATATTTCAAAAGTTCTTGTCCTTAGAACGGACCCCTGAGGAACACCAGTCGCGATACTTGATAAGGCAGATTCGTGGTCAGTAGTAACCGTGTACTGAACGCGGAAAGAAAAAGTCACGTATCCATGAAAAAGCAATGTGTCGAGGCGAACGGATTCATGTTTAGAGAGTAGTCGATAATGAGAAACAGGATCAAATACTTTAGAAAAATCCAGAAAACGGCGTCCGTCTGAGCACGGCACTCAAGTCATTAATGAAGTCACAGAGCTGTGTATCACAGGAAAGTCCTTTTCTAAATTCATTTTGCTGTTTAAACAAAAATCTATTTGTTGTTAAGTGAGTCATGATATGAGAGTAATATATATGCTCACATGCTCAAGAAGTTTAGATGAGATGGAAGTAAAGGATATCGGACGATAGTTGGAGACAGATGAGAGACTACTTCCCTGCTTGAAGACTGGGATGACCTTGCCAACCTTCCAGTCAGAGGGGAGGCAGCTCTCAGAGAGGGTGTGACTAAAGATTATTTCAAGATATCACTGACAATTATAATATATTTTAGAATTTTTGAATGATGTTTACGGCTCCAGCGGACGACGATAGCTTCAGTTTAGAAACAATGTTTTGAATACTGGGTGCGTTTATACTGATGGGAGGCATGGGTTCGTAAGGCTGCCCGGAGAGAGTGGGAACAGTGTCCAAGCACTCGCTAGTAAAAATGGAAGAAAAATATTCCTTACTGCAGAGCATTCGCTTTCTGGTATGTGATCGCCATTGTCGCGGCTTAGCTGGATGGCAGAGTTATTGCTTTTTATTGATACCAACTTCCAAAACTTCCTCGGGTTATTCTTTAGGATGGACGGTAAGTCATGAAACACATTTTTATTTATATCCAATTTCAAGTTTTTGTTGTAGCTTTCAAGGGCAACGTCATAAGCGTCCCAAGCTTGAGAGGCGTTAAAACGTTTAGCCCTTGCAAAAAGTATCTTCTTCTTGTTAGCAAAGAGGGCAGCGTTATGGTGAACCATGAATTACTTGAATCGGTGCGTCCACAGGCGGTCAAAACAAGCATATTTACAACATCGTTCACTTTAGTTTTAAATAATGCCCAGTTTTCCTCTGTTGATCTTAGATGAAAATATACACCGTAATGGTCAAAAAGACTGTCATGTTCGATTGATATATAATCAGCCTTATTATCATTATGAATGATATAGGAAATATAATATTTGACGAGAACAGTGAGTGACGATTCGGCATGTAGTAGCCTATGATCACTGAGCCCGTCGCAGTATTGAATGGACTCTACAGGGTCCGGTGACGTAGTTAGTATTAGGGTCAAGGATGTTACTCGAACGATTCGGTTGATTAACTGGCTGCGTGAGGTTAAATTTAAGACACATGTCTAGAAACTGCGCAGAAGTGGCTGAGCCTTCGGTTTATAGATTCTGCCAGTCGATTAGAAGCAAAATTGAAATCGCCAAATAGTAACATGTCAGCTCTAGGAAAACGACCTTTTAATCAGTTAGGACAGATGACAGATCAGTATGAAATGAAAAATCAGCAGAACCCATCCTTTGGGGATGATTATCTACGTTAATGCGAATAGCATCAAACGGTGCGGAGTTATGCGCGTTCGTCAGGTGGCCGGCACACTCTAGATACGCCAGCCCACTCTTGAGGCGATTCTAAATTTGTTGACACTTTCACAGCCCTGCGCACGATCTCCGCAGCCCAGCACGTGCGTTTGTGTCACTTAGGAAGGCGAGCAAAGCACGCGCCATACGCACAAACACTCAAAATGGTACCGACCAGACTTTCTGGGCGTCTCAGCTAGTCTCAACCAACGGTACTCTAAACGGTTGTTTATATCTTTACCATAGGACGCGCTTTACAGCGCTGTCACAGCTACCGGTGCGCGCGCGTTCCATGCACGAGGGCTCATTCCGCTCTCGTGAGGCTGAGCACGGCCGCTACATCACCCTCTCTCCGAGCGCGGGAGAGGGTGAGCTAGCGGCCGTGCTCAGCCTCACGAGAGCGGAATGAGCCCTCGTGCATGGAACGCGCGCGCACCGGTAGCTGTGACAGCGCTGTAAAGCGCGTCCTATGGTAAAGATATAAACAACCGTTTAGAGTGCGTTGAATGACTGCCTTCATAGCTCTGTGGTTAGCGCGTCTGCCTGCTGATCAAAGGGTCAACGGTTCGAATCCCAGCCGGCGCCGGTCTTTTTTATTTATTTATCGACCCGCGGCGTAAGAGGTTAGATAGCCAGATAGATACAGATAGACGAAAAGTGCGTGAAGTAGCCAAAGAATGCTATTCGCATTAAAAGTACAATTTGGTGACCTATAACACACGCCTATTATAACCTTATTTGATGGCGTACAATCAAATATGCTAGTAAATTCCAAGCCATAATTCGCTAAGCAGGTATCAAAAGAAGATATATAACTTTTTACTGCGATGAGCACACCACCGCTCCTCTGGCTTTGTCGGTCATGCTGAAAAACGTTAAAATAAATTGCTCGGAAAAAGCTCTTTATCTGCAATACCAAATTTCAACCAAGTTTTTGTTAGGATAAGTATGTCTTATGAACTGTCGACGTTTTGGCATGAAGCTCCGAATACTAGTGAAGTGGCCGGAAATATTTTTTATTGCGCACAGCAGTAGCTTTAATGCACGGCGGCAATACTTTGTATGACGCGCACGTATCTCTGACGCCTCAAATACAGCTTGAGACATCGGGTCAAAGACGAAACGTTTGTTGCCAACATGTAGTTTATTGAAACGAACCTTAAATGGTACGTTCATACTCTTTCCGTACTGAAAACGTTTGCTGCGCACAAGGCGTACAAACGCAGAAAAATCCTCGCGTACGGCATACGGGGTCTTTCAGTTCGAAACCGATGGCCTAAATTCTTTTTTTGTGTGTTTTTGAAACGGGGAAAATTTACGGTGATCGGCCTAGTTTCTTTGGGCTAGAACATCCCTGGGCAGTGCGATCTTCGCAGATTAGAGGGGTCAAGCTGTACTCCTAACTCTTTGCGCACAGAACTGATAACCTTTTATTCTGATTGCCCCCCCCTCCCGTTTCGGTGCGGTTATTTAATCAACCGAAGAATAACACATTACACCTCCTAAGCCTATTTTCATAATCATCGCACTGTTTTTAAATATTCACCAATTCGACGAGCATATTTTGGCCGTGCGAGGTCACAGCTGCAGTGTTCACCTGGGCCAGCATTGTTTCCACAAAACTTACCCTGGAAAACAACTGTTGAACCGACGTGTCTGTAGCCTTTTGATTGTTTTCAAAGGATACAACTTTTTCTAGCATGTCTGACTGCGCAGCCTCGATTTGTCGGACAGCAGCAAGAATATATTCGTTTGGTTCACTGTCGGTTAGAGGCTGCGGTTTCGTTTCCACGTATTCAGGCAATAACAAAATGAGCTGGGAGACAAGAAAAACGTAAGAGTTATACAAACAGTGAAAACACAGCCACTTCCGCAAACATATGTCGTAGGGACACGACATCGCAATCAAACACAATAGACCCCTTTCGAAATACTGCCCTCTGTCGGCAGCTGTGGAGTCCCTGCATAACGGCGGACCGAAACCTCAGCGTCACGGCACACTAGAAACAACACCCACAGAAAAAGGTGATGAGCGCAGTGACGTTGCACTTTCTACGCTGTTTGATTGGCTCGTGGGCTCGTAGCGTTGGCCGCGCTCCGACATTCATTATCTTATGGAATGACTCGCGCGTTTCTCGATGCAGTTGTTCCACCATTGTGCAGCGGTTTCGACCTTTTATTATTTGGCACGTGACTTTTGAAAGGGGTCTATTTACTGCTTTGGTAACAGTTGGTACTTGGAAGAAAACTAACCTGAAGAAAGATGAGCAGTTTCATCGCTGATTGTCTAGAGACGTCGCGCCCCAACTGGCCGTCCATAACGCTGCGCTTTTGTAGCTATCCGTTGAAGCAAGAACCATGTGATGCTTGTGATGTCCCGAAGCTTCCGGTATTTTGTAGAGGCAGCCTTGGCATTTCAGGCATCCCATACAAAGAGCTGGCCATGCGGCAAAAGTTAGGTGTTATTCGCTGCGAGCGTTTTGCAAGAAAACCGCACCTACTCCCATCCTCCCAAACTCATAACCCCCAAAATATTTTAAAAGTGGCCGGGATTCGCGGGGAAACAGAAATTCCTCCGTAATTAAAAAATACGTACACGCCTTAAAACGGGAGCGCGCTTGCCTAAAAGACGAACCTTTATATCAAAATCAATGTTGAGCGTCCTTGGCGGTGATTTGTTCGTGCCTTTCGGCAATCACATGGTAGCAGCCGCTATCATGGCGCAATTTAGAACATCATCACTGAAGTCAGTATCGTTTATTCCGAAGAAGTTTTAATTGCGTTCTACGACAGGATATGCTTAAAGCCCAAAGAAAAAACAAACACAAGGTTGTGTTTACAGGTTTTAATTTCAAAGTATGGCTGCACGTCACGTGCTATGCCAGAGTTACACAAGCAGTTTATTTGAAAAGGGTAGGAATTATTCAGTATAATAATAATAATAATAATAATAATAATAATAATAATAATAATAATAATAATAATAATAATAATAATAATAATAATAATGAAGAAGAAGAAGAAGAAGAAGAAGAAGAAGAATAAGAAGAAGAATTGCGCCTTCATGTTTGTTTCTGATATTTTCGGGCCCGTCAAAGCCAAAGTAGGCTTGTGGGACATGGCCCGGAAGAGGCAGTAAGTCAATATATACATACCTAGTTAACAAACTAACACCGATAAACAATCATAGTTGTCCGGGAGGGGGGCGGGGGCAGGGGTAGTCAGTCACTTTGTACATGGCACGGATAGAGATAGTCAATCACAGTGGACCGGTAGAAACATTATAGACATATGTACAGGTACATACAGAGATACATACAAAGCTATACATAATAGATATATACATGCCACGGACAGAGATAGTCAATCACAGTGGACCGCTAGAAACACTATAGAGATATATACAGGTAAAATAAAAAGGTTCCGACAAGGTATAATAAAATTAAAATTAATAATGATAATAATAAATGATTACACAATAGTTTGTATGTGTGATCTTTAATTCTGTTGACAGGTTAAGATGTGCGAATATCAAAATATCAGTAAATTGAAATTCGGGATCTTCCGCAGCTAAATGGGACAACACTTTCGCATGGAGCTTGTTTTGGCTGAGGTGACTGCAAGCAGGCACATTGGGAACTAAAGGATATAATATTTTGATATTTTGATAACAGAAAACACAAAATTCCATTGTGGCCTGTTTCGTGCAACGACTTGAGACATCAATATTGACATCGACCTCCTGACAAATAAACCGATACGATAAATGTGATAACATATTGCAAACTAGTAGTGCGTTGGATGTTTGTGAAGCCAGAAAAGTTTGACTGGCCGAATTATACTTCCGAATAGTTTCTGAAATACTTAGAACTGTATTTTCTGCTGCTGGTTCACAAAAAAGTATACCCGGGAAAAATATTCAAGAACTTAGATGTGTTTTTCGATATATGTAATATTTCTTTAAAAAAACTGTAGAGAACATTAATACCGAATTAGGAATATAACCTAAATAAAGTGTTAATGCTTTTTAGAACACGAAGTTGGCATTTGGAAAAGTTATACCTCGAGCAGACATCTAAAAACAGTATTGTTAAATGTTGTACAGTCGGCATCAAAATGAGGTGGCTCTTCGTAACGCCGGATGGTTGCGGCGAAAATCCCACGTGTGGCGCCGCTGTCGCGATAAGCGGCTGAGAGCGAGGCTGGAACGAACTGCCGCGATTTCATGCATGGGAGAGGTTAGTACAAATGATAAGTCGCGCATTTAGGGTTAACGTGACGGGTCTCGTTGCGTTGCAGGCTCTTTAGTTTTGAACGTTTGATGCATCATCAAGCCATTCATGTTTCTTTTATGTTTCTTCTTTTTTGTTTGTTTACGATTAGTTGTCGTTAGCTAGATACGCGGCTTTTCATTACTACCAACATCCCCCGTGCATGAAATCGAAGCAGTCCCTTCCAGCCTCGCTCTCAACGGCAGATCGAGACAGGGGCTCCTCATGCCGGATGTTTGCAACTCGGGCAGTCGTTTCGTTGAGCCAGCTCATTTTGATGCAGACTGTATAGTGTGATGATTTTGTAAGCAAAATATAAGTAATCGCTCTACGGCTGTCGCTTCATTTTCTTATTCCGGCATTTACATTCACAGTCGTGAAAGGGAAGGCAGATATAACCATAAAGAACTGCATCACGGATCAAGCACCTCCAATGGACGGCACGCAGGCGGGAATCACGTAAGGCGATTTCAAAATATTTGGACAACAAAGCGAGTTGCGAGCCGTAGATTCCACAATAAAGCAAATATATGCCTAAAACTAAAATGTTCGTTGACTAAATGTTTTTATAAGATAGTTATCGAAATCTGAATGAAGTCAAAATATCGCCGCATTTTATTTTAAAATACGTACACTTGTAATCTGAAGGTTAAACTTGTAAAGATAGACCGGCAATACTAAAAATGCGGTTATTTTCTTCGCTAGTTTATTTCTGAAAATCAACTTTTATAATAGTCACTAGTTTCTCTGCAGGTTATGAAGTGTTAATAAAAACAAATCAAGAAACGACAAAAATTATGATCACGAACCCACAGGAAACTTTGAGGTGTTCGCCTCCTGTTCCTCATTCATGTATGCTGCGTTGCTTATTTGTAAGATTTATTTACACATGGACCTTTAATAACTACTAGTCCATCACAGTTATTTGACAAGTAATGAGTATATAATTGTTTGGCCTTTTAACGTAGAATTAAAGTGTACCTTGTTATTATGCTGTGCTGCAATGTAAGTGGGTTATAAAAGGCATTTATTTGAATCATTTATGAGGTTATTGTTAGTGATAAATCTTTTCTTGCTTACTGGCTGTTTTAAGTGGGGTCTAATGTAATCCAAACATGAAATGTGTTTTAGAATGATGTTGGAATTTCCCTGAAAGTTAATGTAACACTTATTCTTACTAATAAGTGTCCAGCGTAATTCTGAATTTTATTCCGATATTTAACCAATTCTTAAAAAGTGCACAAAAAAACAGTCAGCGCTTGCTAGAGCAGCATGCAAGAGAATATACCATGCAAGAAATTTGTGTCTTAATCGTAAATAGTCACGACAACAAAGTAAGCCACAACGTACATAGTTAATTGCGAAGACAAAGTTATTCTTTGCCATAACGAAAGAGGCAGTGCTACTGAAAAACAACGATTATGCAAGTTTTTAATGCAGTTTGGCCTAGTATTATTTTCTTCTTCAAAATTTGTACCTAATAAGCAACGGTGATCTTTAAATCTCTAATAATACTCGGCTTGGTGGTGAAGCTCTAAGCTATAAAATAAAACCTAAATTTAGAAACATCACTTGATTGTTAGGAATGTTTTAATAGCATGAATACTAAGTTGCTTGATTATGTCACATAAACGAAAATTGTGTGATGAACTGTGATAGCGTACTGATTTTCGGATTCGATAAGACACGGTTAGAAGTTGCTACTATTCCTGAGAGGTTTATTTAACTTTGAAGATAGAAAAATTATAACCCTACGAACTGGCTTACCTTTGAAAACACAACAGATGTCTATGGTACTTGTTCCAAGAGTCTCAACTTGGACACTTCACTTGCTTTCTTTAGCACCCTTTCGTGTCGTGTGAACCTTGTGACAATTGATATATTATACGCGTTTCTAGGTGGTGATTTAGTTAGTAGTAGAGCAGGGTAAGGATGTTTGATTACATATCGCAACAATGCTGAACGCAAAAAAAAGAAGAAACATTATTCAAAAAATTTAATTATGGTATAAGATATAAAACGGTCTTCGTACGTGTTCTCAAGGTACGTACGCCTTTCTGCCTTGACTATCTTGTCGATTATTTGCGACACGGGCTCTTTTAATGTTTTCTGCCTCGTTGCTGAATGTCGAAAATATTTAACATCTAATAGAAACTCATATTAAAATATATAAATTTGGCGACGGAAACCACGTCCAACAGAGCGTTCTCATTTTTTTTGTATTTTATGCTGATACTATTCTTCTTTACGTGTAAATATCGCTATACATTTATCTGGTTGGTATATGTTGATGCCTTCTCAAACAGGTGAGCTTATTTGTGAAATTTCGCTTCTTCATTTCAGTGCATTCCTCGCTGTTTTAGGCACGGCTCTATTGTTGGGCACTATCGTTGACATTCTCCTGTCGAGGCGGAAGGATTCACCTCAAAATAAAAGTAAGTTAAGAGCATCTCAATAAATATATGTTTACACTCTTTATTGCTTATAAGTTATATCTATGGTACGTTTAGCGGTGAATGATTTCATGAATTACAATTGTAATACAGTGTTTCTCTTGTTCATACAAAGATTAATAAATTAAATCCAGTCCGACTGATTACATATTTAAATTTTCCCAGATATTTACCTGAAGTGGTCTCAATAATTTCGTAAAGCAAGTTCGTCGACAACACAACCTCGAAATGTCTTTTCTTTTTTTAAAAAAAAAGACGTTACGGCAGTTTTTCTGCCATCTTCGAGCCAAATACAAAAACCGAAACTAAGCGAATTTCGGCTGAAATTTGGAGTATATCTGGGAGTCCATTGTTTCAAAAAGGTATTAATTTGAAATCGGTCGTCTTATGCTAGAACAAACCATGTAAAGGTGACTGCGGTGCACGGCTCAAAGCTAGTACTATAAGCATACATTCCTGTCAATTTTGCTTCACATAAATTTGGCTCATTCCCCCCTCCCCTCCAGAAAAAAAAGAAAGAAAAAACACGTTTTGAAGATTGTAGTTAAACGGTTTGTTACCTAGCCATAGAAACGAACTAAAAGCGCCAACATTCCTACATGTGTCGGTTATTAACCAGTAAAACAGGCTCCAAGTTGGTGCTCTAATACCACATCTCAGTGACTCAATCCTTGTATCCTACTCAAATAGTTTCTCAAATGTTACGCCATAAATATATTTATTTTCTTCTAGCAAAACAAAGTGTGCTATAAAAGTCATCTTAAGCACTCTATGAAGCCCTCAGTTTACTCACTGAAATCGCTGAAACGTTCAGAATCGCAAGATGGGGTATTTTGTCATCGATCCGCAACCAATGCATCGTGGTATTACCCGAGAGGGAAGCTAAACAACGAATCGCAAAGCAAGAAGCGTGTCAAATTTACGCCAAGCCGTGCGATTCTTAAGATGTCAGCTTCTAAAATTTCTCGATACATATTAAAAACGGAATTTCAGAGCATCTCCGCGCCTCTCCTTGGTCAGATAATCGCTAGAAAACGAATGAATGGGTAGAGAGCTCACCCAAGTAGCACAAAGTGGGCTCTAGAAGGGGCGCCGACGGGGTTCCCGCGTGGGCAGCCCACGTGAGGTCGCCCCAGGAACCTAATTGTTTTCGGGCTTCATTTCATACTTTCATTACGGTGTGGGTATTGCGGTGCATATCAAATTGATCGTGCCTCAATTTTCCCGGGGCCTACTTGAAAAATTACCAATTTGATAAATCAGTAAAACGTCTTGAGCAAGGACACAAAAAAATAGGCATTTCAAGTGTTCGAAATGGAACAAAAGAAGTCTCCACATTTCTTTATAAAATGCGGTTGGACAGGTAATCGGGACACATAGCCAGCTTGAGCCATTTACATACACCGAATTTTAGAACATATATGACATACCGACGAGCGCGTTTTGAGTTCACCCTAAAATTCAATACTCTGCATAAAAATTCCAGCCTTCGTAAAACGGCCTTCTCAACAAACAAGCTGATTAGTAAGTATGTAATTAAGTTTAGCGTGCCTCAAAGCGTCTCGCTCACGTTTAGAAGTACGATCCTTGTTGATTCGGTATCATATTAAGCCGATCATTTAACTTAAATTTCCAGAACGTGCAGTAAATAGTCTCAGTAGTAGCGGAAAGTGCCGCTTCGGGAGTCGCAGAGGTGGTTCAAGAGGGGCATGATGACGCTTTGCCGCCTTGGAGCCCACACCATTGCGAACGTGTCCCCCGCGGAGCCTGTAGCGGGACACAGGGTTTTTTACATGGGCAGCCCAAGTCGAGCAAGCGCACGCTTTGCCACTGTGGAGCCCGCACCATCGTTAACATGGCCCACGCGCAGCCGAGCTGGGTCCCACGGGGATTTTAGTTAAGCAGCCCAAGCTGGGCATTCCCACGCGTTTCCGCCGTAAAGCCCACACCGTTGATAAAATTGGTCCTCCGCAGAGCCCAGTTGTTGACCCACGGGAGTTTTACATGGACAGCCCAACTCCGGCTCGCCCGCCCTTAGCTACCGTAAAGTCCACATCATTTCCTTCGGCCCCGTAGAGCCGAGGTGCGGCCCACGGGGGTTTTATATGGCCTGCCCAAGTTGGGCATGCCCACGCTTTGGCGCCATGGAGCCCCCACCTTCGTAAACTTGGCCCCCGCTGAGCCCAGCTGGGACCCACGGGGGCTTCAAATGGGAAGTCCCTACTCGGGCACGCCCACGCTTGGCTGCCGTGTAGTCCCCATAATTTCCTTTGGCTCCATATAAGTCGAGCTGGGTCCCAGGGGTCTTAGATGGGCAGCCCAAGTCGGGCATGCCCACGCTTTACCGCCGCTGAGCCCACATCATCGCAAATCGGCCCCCGCGCGACCTAGGTGGGAACCACAGAGGCCTTACATGGGCAGCCCAAGTCGGGCAAGCCTAGGGCGCTTTGCCGCCGTGAAGCTTACATCATCGCAACTTGTCCCTCGCACGGCCGATGTGGGACCCACGGGAGCTTTTCATGGGCAGTGCAAGTGGGCGTGTCCACGCTTTGCCCCTATCTTCACTAACTGTGCCCCCGCAATGCTGAGGTGGGATTCACGGAGGTATTGCACGGGCAGCCCAAGTTGGACGTGCCCATACTTTGCTCCCCTCCCCTCCCTGAAGCCCACATCTGCACTAACTCTTCCCCCGTATAGCCGAAGTGGGACCTACCGCAGTATTGCACGGGCAGCACAAATTCGGTATGCCCTCGCGTGGCAAAGGTGGGACCTACGGTGGTATCGCATGGACTGCCCAAGTTAGGCACGCCCATGCTGTGCCCAACTTTGCCCTCGCGTACGCGAGTGGGACTTACCGCGGCACTTCCTGGGCAGATTTTGTAGGGGTTCCCGAGCGCCCATTTCCCACGTAGGCCCCACGTGGGCTTCCCGTCTTGTGCTACTTGAGCAGGTATTAACGAGGCTTACTCAATGGCCTCTTTATTCGGCGATGTGTGACTGGGTCTGTTCACGTCATTATTAGTACAATTTTCGTTTAGGTCCTACTTCAGTCTAGTTTTTCACTGGCCCAGCTCTCTTCGTACATCACAGTGATTGATTTTTCGAGGCCTGGGCGCCGATATCAACGCACATATATTTGTAGGTTGTGCACAGAAAGAAACTATTACTCGATCGTTGAAAGTTGTGCGCAAGACACAACCATTTTAGGCTATTATTATGAACAGATACGACCTCTTCCAGCTACGGATGTGTGAACTATTAATTTGGAGTTTGATGTCTCATTTCGTTTTCTTCGTTTCTTTGGGCTCAGGTACCCCAGTAAAATGCCTTACGTCATTCTCGGTTTTGTCCAACTTCAAGCTCCTGGTGGCGCAAGAAAAGAACGCCGCAACCGATACCTACAGATTTCGGTTTCTCCACGGAATTCGTCTGTTCAGCATCTTTTGGATTGTTCTCGGCCACTCTTTTGTGATTATTGGAAACGTATTCTGTGAGTATACGTTAGTTTTCCGTACCTGCTATTAAGTGCTATTCGTAACATAATCAGTACCTGGTGGTCTACTTGGTATATTGAAATTACTAAGCTATTTAAAAGTAAATATAAAAATATAGACATCGACACAAAAAAACACCTAAAAAAGCGACAGGCGTAAAATACCTATTGTAGCCGCCAAATGCACGACGAAGTCGTAGGATCCGTTGGGAAAACGGCAGATTTCTACTATAGACTTTTAATATTTATGTCGGTGCGAAATTTTGAGCGGGATCATCTGCACGGATTAATTTTGCTCTAGCCAAAAATCTTATATGTATAAAAAATTGCTTTGTCTAATAAACGCATATTATCAAATAAGATCTCATAAGAGCATACAAGAACCGCATAAAAAGATAAAAGAACAATGTACGATTATACAAGAAGCTATAAGAAACTGATAAGAAGTTTCTTACAACTTCTTCTATTATCGTATATTGTTCTTATATGTTCTTATATGGTTCACGTATGCTCTTATACGATCTGATTTGATCATATGCGTTTATTGAACAAAGCAATTTCTAATATATATAAGATTTTGTTTCTAGAGTGGCCAGTGTATTTTTGGCCACCTCTTTCCAGTGTCGTGACAAGATTGGTAAATTAGGCTAATATAAGCCAAATCGGGCGATTTGTAGCCGGCGTCGATACCTCTAATGGAAGTCGCCCCGATAGGGTCACTTTTCGCTAGTGTTCAATGCTTACATGGAATCCGCTGGAAGTACCCTTGAAACTAATTTTGTACAGTATAATAAGACTACGACATTTTAATATCTAAAAGATATCTTTATGCGCGCCGTTTCTGAAAATAACGCAGAGCTGTACCAAAATTTCGTTGAGAAGGCGAAACACGACCTTGAATGCTGTCTCCCTTTTTGAGCAGTGACCTCCCAGGTAGCTGCGTAGCCTGCGAATGACATGATCGAAACTTTCCAGGGCGCGCACGTGCGCTTTCGTGACGGGCGCTCAAAAACTTTTCTTTTCTAGGACTGCCCTTGTGCGTCACAGGAATGGGGTTGCTGTCGGAATTATAACAAAAAATACGTACATGGTTTTTTTGCTGCCTTTATTAAAATGCTAACATACGGTTTCTTGGATTTCAAGCAGGACCAAATTTACCAAACACCTATGCCCCAAACATTTTGGTTGATTTTTTTTTCGTCACAATCAGATAAAACATGATTTTCATTGTTTTGTTTTCGGTGCCGCTGAGAAGGCGAAAAAAAAAACAGTTCCCGAAGCTGAGTGTTAACTTCATCACGGTAACTTTAACGCAATGAAATACTCTTTTGTTTTGTCTAAAAGTCACCTTATTGTGGGTAATTTCCACTTTTGTAGATCATTAATACATGGGATAATGCCCATCGCTGAATACACTTAAAACTAATTATTACTACTCAGCCCAGTCTTGAAATGTGCTGAAGATATCTTGATGAATGCATCAATTTTAGTTTCAAAAGGAAGCAATAATACGCTTTCCTCCCCTCTGTTTCACCAAACTGAAATCCGTAAAACGAAGAATAATTAAACTTCCTACTTAAGCATGGCTATACATACTTTTTATTCTGCGCTCTATTAGCCACTAGCCTATTTAAGATGCAAAGTTGTCCTAGTACACCTGAAGGCAGAATTAATGGAAAGTAAACAGTACACTATATTATTCTTCTTATTTCCACTCATTACAAGAAGCAGATGTTCCGAAGCGCTTTAATTTCGACGTAAGTTGAGCATTCTGCTGACACGACATCCGGTCAACCTACCTCTATGTCTATTTGATTGCAGATCATAGGACAAATAAATATGATGCTGGCAGGGAGCTAGATATACTAGATATATAGCGAAGTCGATATAATTTATCCTAATAAAAATAAAGTGACTGACGTCGTAGAATCTGTGACATTTTACTGCGATATTTGAAAGGTCATGTGCAGTGTTCTATGAGAACCTTTATTTTCAAGTGAAGAAAACCTTTCAGCAATGCTATTTACCGAGATCCATCTGCAGTTCACACTGATTAGCTCTTCAAATGCTCTGCGAGTTGAACGAAATCCGAGCATGTCTTAGAGCGTAGCAGTTGTGAATGTACTTTTACATTTCCAAAGTCTTTAATAAAACTTACAAAATATTTTTACAAGAGTGGAAAAAGACGTATGAGCTTAAGGTTTAGTTGGCACAAAAACAGAAGCTGCAGAATATGTAACAATTTCTAGAACGATATTCGCTCTGTTAATGCATTATTATGACTCAGAAACCGAAGACCCTGTTTATTTATGTATGGTTATATTCTAATTACCCTCAGGGCCCAAGAGGAGAGTTTGTAACAATGTAGATGATCAAAAGTATCCAAGAATGCAAATAATCATTTGTTAGTTAAATTTTAAAAGTCTGATATTTTTAAGGCAGTCCTAAAGGCGACGCCATTAGATAAAGATGCTACAGACGCAGGAATACGGTTCCATCAAAGCCTGCTCTGGGTTCTTAAATAATTACGAAAAATTTAAGTTTTAATAATAGTGCGTCGGTATGCCCATCTTGTATTGGTGGTTGCGACGCTATGATATGTAAGAAGTGACAGACAAGTCATACGACTCAGTATTTTCTGCAGTAAAAAAAGAAATGTTTTACCTGCACAAAGTGTGATTGAATACAAAAATAAGCAAAAAAGGCACAACCCCAATGAGGAGCCATAATGTTTATAATAAAAGCCTTAAAACCAGCCAAAACAGTTGTCTCAGAAAACAAGTACAAGTACAAGACAAGCGCTTCTATTTGCCCTTGACTTTCGTGCTGAATATTTTTGAGATGTTTAACCACTAGGCCATCAACTTATACCCTCAAAACTAGCTATATGTGATATTTAATCAAATTTTCAATATTCATATGGTGCTTGCTTCTTTAAATTCACGCCAAAAAGGTGTAAACCAGATCACGTTACACGACCTCACAAAACTTTATAACTAAAAAAATAATGTAGAGTAATATTTAGGATATGTCTTCGCTTAGAGGTTAAAACGCACAAGACACTGCTATGAATAAAGCACGCTTGTGTTGACCGCGTTAGTTATGAATAAGATTTGCCTTTCTAAAACATATCAAATTTAAAACACCCCCCCCCCCCCTATAAAAACTATATATTTGACGGCTCGATGTTGATATCCTTTTTGTCACTTCTAACCTACTGCGCCCTTTGTTTGCCACGAGAATCTTCCCTAAGATACTATTTTGCGATCATTACAAGTGTACGCCAAATTACTTTCCAGCTTTACTGGAATACTCCTTGAGATACCTTGTGTCCCACTAACGTTTTCTAGAAATTTTATAATTATGTCCGAATTTTTTTACCTGAAATTTTACACTTTGAATAAAATAAAAGGTTAAAAAGGTTTGTTTCAACTAAATACTAACAGAGGAGAAATAAAGCATAACAGTTCAAGGTAAACTGTATCTCTAATGACGTCGTCATGGCGCCATCCCGACGTTGTCCACAAACACATTCGCGTGTTTATAGCTCCACGTGCCTTTTCCTCGCTGGTATTAGAAGCAACACTTGAAGGTCATAGTTTGGCCCAATAAGAGAAGAACGACGTTAACCAGCATCGGTTTTTTTGTTGATTTTTTTCAGCTCGCCTCGGAAATCTATTGGGTGCCATAGAAGGCGTGCCCTATTGCATCGTGACGGCTGCATACCTCAGCGTGGATACCTTCTTCTTCCTAAGGTCAGGCCTATCTACGCATCTGACTACATAAATGAGCGCCTTCGTGATTGAGGCATAATATTAGGCTCCTAAGTAAACGTCGAAAAAAATACATCAAGTGTGCCTGGTTGCCAATGGCGCGGTCGCAGTAAGAAATACAACTTTTTTCGCACACTCATATATCGTGTCATGTCGCGAGGTTCAATACTTCGTCTCAGCATATGGTTATAGAGACGTGAACAAATTGAAGACGCACAAACTAGAAGGGCAAAATCAAGCCACATTCACTGCACATGATTTGCTAGCTGGTGATGACTATCAACCATCAATCAAGCAATCGATCATTTTTTTTAGTTATGGCCTTGGAGCCAACGGAGCACCAGACAAAAGCTGACGGAGGAAACTTTTTGTCTGGTGTCTGTTGTTTAGTCTTATGTGTTTTCGGGTTTCTTTTTTTTTAAATTCGGGGGTGTTTTTACTGGGTTCAATATTATGTTGTTTTTTTTAAATTTGTTTCGCGTTTTCGGGTATAAACCTTTGGCGCCGAGCAAGAAATCAGTGTTTATGGTGCATAATGTTGAAGAAACAAAAGACGGGTATGGAATTCCCCAAAATCTAGAGAACATGCTCGTGTTCAAAATACTAGAAAAAACTGTCCAGGTACCAATGAATAAATAACACGAGATAAGGGTTCCGCTTTCCGAATAAACAAGTAGCCTCGCTGACAGTTCTGGCTGGCTGTTTTCGAAGTGAACACAAAATATAATTGTAGTTAGGGCTAAACCCGACTCAGGTGTAAATTGTCTGGATTTTTCAATATTTACCGAAAACACGGAAACCTAGTGATAACACACACAACGAGAGATAACGAACGCAGTGACTTTGCTTTCTTGGCAACGAGTGATTAGATGTTGGCTGCACTCTGACGTATGGTGAAAAGAATATATAACTAAGAAGGTTTGTTCGGTCTCTCCACGCACCGAGTTCGTTGCTAAGTGCACTGGCTGGAATAGTAAACATGCATGTGCTCCAACTTTCCAGCAGTTTTCACGGAGATTAAATATCTACGATATAAATAGGGAGCTGTGCATATTCATAAAGTTGGCACTTTAAAACTGAGTTCATCCGCGTTAAAATAAAACGAAGTAAAATATATTGTTGCCGAAATACACTGCGCAGATTGTCATTGAAATATGCCAGCATTTTGCGACGTCTTGGCCTGCGTAACCATTTTTTATTGATTATTCGTTGTTATTCTAATGATCTTTATAGTTTTATTTTTTAATATGACAAGCTGCAGTAGAAAACTTCAAAACATGTTTTCTTCGTTATAAGCTATTTATCATATTTAAAACGAGTGAGCATAATTTTGTGATCTGACTGCATACTTCCCGCGGACTCGCCTTCCGCAACTAACCAGAAACTTTTGTTCTAGAAGTACTGCAATTAAAACGTTTATCTCTTACTACGCAGACATAAACAAAAACATGTGCGTAAACATAATAAAACCCTCAGTAACTGCATTGGCCGTTCAAAAGCTGATGCATCTTACATTCGTTGAACGCATTACGCCTTGTATACGTAATTGATGTAAGTATATATATAACAGATGCGCGCCGTCTACTCTGTTGGTTACAAACCAAGCCAAGAACGGGAAAGTGCGTAGGGTACGCTCACGAATTATTTCGCGTTTGAAAACACGTTCAATGTCAGCGTATTGCACGCAACAAAAAAACAGATATGCACTTTTACCTTAAAAGGAGAAACAGGAGTATCCCTATGTTTCTTTACAAAAGAGGAAATTGCGTTGGCAAAAGACTAACATTCAACCTTTTCCTGGCACTGTAGAAAACTTAACCCCTAAACCAATTTGACGGTCTTTGTAGGGAGCCTCAAATGGATTCTGAAATCGTCTATTTATGGTGATGACTCAATCTCGGGGCTGAACAATCCGAAAAATTCGAAAATGCACTCATTAGCGGTCGAGATTCCTATTAAAATATGGTCAAAGATCGTGGTGCGGTGCCGGCGGACGACGTTTTCAAAACAATAATTTCTGTATTAGGTCTCCCAACCCGAAGATTTGACGTTTTTGTCAAATTGTATTTTAAAACGAGCCTAAAACGTGCTTTAATAATAACCTTCGAAACCTCTCCGAAATTAACTATTTCCATTTGTCAAAATTTAGGGAGACGATGTGGACCCGAGGATGTCCCCCGAGAGAAAATAGTGCCCGTATATTTTTATTGCTGTGAGTTTACTGGGAAGTTTTGCTATCTAGAACCGGCCATGTTTATTGACTAAAGCCCAACAAACGATTCGCCATCGAAACAAGCTTCTACAAAGGGCACTTGGGTGCCCCTTGAAGCGAGAACACGGCGTATGTGCAGTATATTCAAAGTCTTTTATATGCGCTAAGACATCCGTCTTGATGCACCGGCCCCATGCTTTGTACGAAGGACGACAGTGTTCGCGCGTCGCGGTTTGGTGTTTTGTCGACTTGCGTCAAGTAGTTGGATTGGTGGAGATGGCGCTCAAAACGGAAATAAAGAAAAGGTCGGAAGCGGCGATGTGTCTTCACCTACCCATATGCACGATCGATATACGTTTTCACGTTTTAGTCCGAGTTAGAAATTGCTCGCAAAAAAGGAGCGCAGCGAGCCTTGCCCATAATGATATTCGGAAGAGTAACGTGGTATTTTCAATCATGCCATAAATATAACGGCAGCGTGTCCTTGGTGGGTGCGCCGACGACAGAATTGACGACGTGACCGAATTTCAAGTACGTCACTCGTCTGAGAGTCATTCTTGGCAGGGCCCGCGGCGGTGTTTTGCGTGCAATCTTTAAATCGGTCTAAAAAGGTGAAAAAAATAATTTAATAACATAAAAAAACTATTATTTTTGTTTGTAATTTTTCGTACATGGTCAGACCTCTAATAGCAATTGCCGTCCCCATTGCAAATAGAACATAACCTATAAAATCAAGAATTAAAAAAATGAATTAACGAATTTTAGTAAATGAACCAAATATCGCGCATACTTTTTTCAAGGGATAGTCCATAACTATCAATCCAGTGCCTTGAGAAGGGCAACACTACAAAATGAGGCTGATTAATTAAAATCCAATGAGTAACTTTTTAATTATTGGTTTGGCGAATTGCATTAAAAATTAAGTATCCGCGACAATTTGTAATACAGACTAAACTAATTCTCAGATTTTAGTGATTTATTTACCGTGACAATAGTTCTCCTATCTAGCCCCTGCAGATTCCCAAAACACAGAGGGAAACGGAATTCATGCAACCGCTGTGCCTTCTTTTCACCAAAATTGGTTTGATTTAGAAAGAAACAACCACTATATTGCTGTGAAATAACAGGCACTTTCTTAGATTTCTTCACATACAGTGAAACCCGCTTAGAACGAACCCACGTAAAGCGAATTATTGTCAATATCGAACTCACGGAAAATTTAAATAAAAATGCATTAAAAAGTACTTTTTATAACGAACAACATATTGGCTCTATCGAACTTTTCCCCCGGGAAGGCTTCCAAAAACGCGCAAACAGTCCTCTTCTAGCCTGTCCCTCCCCCCCCCCCCCTCAAAAAAAAAAAAAAGTGGGAAAGAAAGAAAATGTTAAAAGCTCAAGTTGCGAACAAAATTGAGCGAAGTGAAGCGATTCAGAAGGGGAGAAAGCTAGAAAAAAACCTCTGCACGCACGCACAAAAAAAAGAAAACAACTTTTCATCCCAAAATGGTTGCCCACGAAGAGATGCGATTCAGAAGGAAAGATAAGCTAAAAAAATTAACTCTGCACGCATGTCAAAAAAAAAAAAACAAATTCTAGCGCGGTGTTACAAGGCGGAAGCGAAGAGGTGAGAAAGAAAGATAGACTCTCGCTTTACAACGAACGCATCGTGGAAGTTCGTTGTAAATGGTTTTTGCTATATCGAATTACTTGCTATATCGAACTGATCGTAGCGTTTCCTGCTGTTCGTTATAAACGGGTTTTAATGCGTAGAACAGCTACATGTCTACCGAACCATTTTAAACCGTGAACTTTAAGTTAGTTGTCACCTCAACTCCACAAACCTACGGGCTGATCAGTTCCGTGGCCAGTTCAGGGACGAACCAGTTTCACATAAATCACATAATGAACCAGATACGGTCGCTATAAAAATATAAAAAAGATGCGTTATGTGAAAGAACTATAATTATATTAAATGGTTCGTGAAACCTCGATATATTTTAAAACCAATTTTATTAAAATCACTGGCAAATTTTTGTCGGCTGAACTTACAACATATATGCTTATAATGAACTTATAAATTATAATTAGAAACACCAAATCAAATAGCCTCGCACAAAAAGGAAACAGGGTTGCTCAACTTAAAGGGGCACTGAAGTCGATTTCGAGATCGTCCTTTTGTGGTGATAACTCAATCTAGATGCTCTAAGCATCCCAACAAACCCGAAATTACAATTGTGCGTTGCTTGTTTCCTCGTTTAAAGCGTGTTCAAAGGTCGCGACACGCCCTTTTTGGGAAGAATTTTTTTCCCGAGTGAAATGGTTGACGAAGGGCGCTTGTCGGCGAGTTGGAAGCGATGGCTTCGCCCGCGGAGAAAAAGAGGAGTCTTATCGGAATGTGTACCTATCGGACTCTCTTCGAAACTAATTATAATAAAATCAGTCTGAATCTTCGCGTATTGTAGGGCTTTCATTAGGCCACACAATGTAGTCCGCGAGAAAGAAGAGCCCACATGTTTTTCTCTTGCCCCAAGGTGAATAGGCGGTTTTGTAATATAGGACTTTGTATATGCGGGAAGTACCACCTTTTAAACTATATAAGATCAAAAACGACTTATTTCAAAAATGACTTCAGTGCCCCTTTAAGTATAGTAAAATTGCAAAAATTAAGCCTAGATATATCTTTTAAAAGAGGGCCCTCATAGTTCATTTTTTGTTGTTTTAAATCGTGCACATGCAATACGTTGATAACATTCTATTTTGTTTCCAGTGGCTTCTTAGTCGCCTACGCTATGATAAACCAAGAAAAGCAACGGCTTCTTGTGGGCGTTATTGCTGTAATTCGGCGATGGATAAGGTGAGTGAAAAGGGTAGGATTAAAAGAAATATTGCAGATTATAGCCCTGCATTGTGCGTTATAAAAGGCGTTGTACATTGATTTCAATACTGAATAGTTCGTGCTTTGAAATACCATTAAAACCCATCGCTTTTGATGCAGCGTGCATCTAAAGATTGAGTACGGGCAGTTGGCCCCGTGTTTTAGATTTTAAACTTAAATCTTTCACTATATTTTGTTTAACAGTACCATATTGTACTATAGCTTATAGTACCGTAGCGGATTGTATGATTCCGTGTCTCGTTTCAAGTACCGTAGTAGAGAGTTTTAAAGAACCCTTTTTGCACATCCGATACGGTACAATAGACCCTCCGGTCCCAACTGCGCATGCGCTACCGCAGAAGTCTCACACATGCACAGTTCGTACCGGAGGGCCCAACGTACCGTATCGGATGTGCAAGAACCGTTCCCTCAAATACTGTATTCTACCGATTGTATAGTACCGTATATTAGATCGTTGCATACTGTTGGATTGTACTGTATATTATTTAAACGTAGCGTATTTCATTTTATTACACCGTATTTTATAGTACCGTATCGCCTTGTAGAGTACAATAGGGACTTTTAGGAAACCGTTATCGTGTTCTGGATCCTTTTCAGCATGCTTTTAAGCGCGCGCCAGGGGGATACCGTGACCGCGGGGCCCGCGCTTAAAAGCATGCTTCTAAAGCTCCGGCAGGGCGGTACGCGGAACATGGTCACGATTTGCTAAAAGTCCCCATTATATCGTTTTATGGTAGCGCATTCTACCCTATTTCATAGTACCCTACCGTATTGTATAGTGCCGTTTGTCGTTTTACAGTACCGTATTGCGCCTTTGTCACAGGTTCGGGTTAAGAAAATATTGATCCTATTAACAAACGAATTTCTAATTTGAATAGGATTGCCGACCAAGCGGGCGGTCCACGTCCTGGTGGACAGACTCTCTCTCTATGAGGCTGAAGGAGACGAGAAGCAGACGTGCGTGTCCTTACGAACGCGACGGTTTAATTTAGACAATTAAAAAAATATTACATGATAAACAACAACCTATCTCCTTACTGTTTAGGCGCTACTTCAAACAGAAACTACATACTTCAAATACATTGTGCCCATTCTGTTACGCTTGCGGAATCAAGGCATGATCAAGGCACTTCAGTGGCACTGCCGCAGAGCTCCGCAATCGCGCGGCGAAGCCCAGAAAAAGATTCCAAGAGAAGCCCGACGAGAATCCCGATGTCCAGCTCATGCAGGAAGCTAATAGCCACGTCCCACTAGAGCGACAAACAGCGACAAACGACAGCGACACACGACAACGAGCGACAGACGACACCGAAAGACAGCTGTGTTGTCGGAGTCCGCCGTCCCCACCTGGCAGACACGGCGCAGGACACGAGGACAAGGAAACTTGTTTCCTTGTGGGGCTGGCGTTGTTAGCAAAACACTTCAAAATACACAGACAAACAAAGTCTTGCGACGCGGTTTTTGTGTTTTTCTCTTTGGGCGTAAAACGCGCCGACAAACATGGTGAAAGTGGAGACGATTACTTTATTTCTTCATTAAAACTTCCGCTTGTCTTCATTTGCCGTTGGCGACTTTCCGCAAACATTCGTGACAATCAACACCAAACTTTTTTCGAACTAGAATTCCCGAATCGTTTCTTTTTGGGTCGTTCGAGGCATTCTAGGTGAGCGCCACGGAATTTGACGACGATTTTGAGGATGTTTATAACTTCTGCCGGGAATGGCTTGCCGCGGAACGTCGTGTCCTACTTCGTGGTGAGCGGTCTTACTTGGGTCAGTCCTCGGACATGGTGGATCCATCCTGATGCAGGGGCGTAGTCCTCGGCGTCTTTAAGCACCACCTCGCGCACCAAGTTTTCGCGAGCAAAATTAGCCACAGAAAATTTCCTTTGGCAACACGACCATCAGCAAGCAAGACGCGCCCGTGACCACTACGAGCAACCGAGGGACAGGAACTGCGGGAACGATCAGTGGCCCCAAGGACTTTTTTGAGGGTCCAGTGGCGGAGCGAGCCACGGGAGGAACGGGAGGAAGGGTAGAAGGGTGGGAAGAGAGGCAACAGAAGGTACAAGCGGGCGAGGAGGATAAGTTCGTCTCAGAGTAATGTTCCTCGGTGGGACTCCTTGCTGCGCTTCAAGTTCTACGACAGACAATAACTCGTCCGTCGTAGATCATTTGTTGGCGCTTGTCGGAGTTTGTCGCGAGTGTTGGTCGTTACAGTGAGAAAGTATCAGCGACACGAAACTTTGTGGTGTCGCCAGACAAAAATCGATGTTTGTCGCTCTAGTAATACGAGGCTATAACACCCACGACATTAATATACAAGGTTTCATCCTCTACTCAAGCCCATGAATCACCACAAATCGTCGAGGACATAGCGCCGAACCTCCGGGAAAGGCGTTGGTCTAGGTCAGGGAGGACTGGAATCAGCACCAGGTTGACCTGACGACGTACTGCGAGGATAACCAGGATGCTAGTGGCAGTTTGCACCACTGTCCATTGGCAAGTGAGCGTCATCCTCACATATATCTACTACCGGCCTGTAAGAGGCAACAGAAACAAGTATGACCACAGGTGGATCGGGTTTTTACACAATCTCTTCCCAAAGGAGCATGCACCCTAGGGTGGTGACTTTAACTTTCAACACCACCTGCGGGGCTACGACGAAGATACAGACGGAGCGAAGCAGCTTCTCGGCGATATGCAAGCGCACCGGATCTATCTATTAAACAGAACCGGAGTCAAGACGAGTATAGGGGACGTTAGGCAGAAGGAAACCACACCAGATCTCGCGTGGACTTCAAATCCTTACACCCAGCACTACACATGGAAGCGAATCGGGTACTTCTGGGGCAGCGACCACTAGCAAATCTACTTTGAGTTCTCGCCAACTTGAAGAATTAAAGACTGCAGCAAGAAAAGGATGGCAAAAACGATTCACTGCGATAAGTTTCGCCAGGCGCTGGAAGCAAACGACTTCTCCGGGTACATATTTGAGTCTGCTCAACAGCGCTTTGAAAGAAGCAACTACCGAGACGAGAGGCGAGGAAGACGTTCCGACTCCAGACCTGCAGCTCCTACAAATATTGGCCAAGCGACTCCAAGCGCTACAACGGTACCGTAACGGGCGGAAGACCCCCCAATCACAAAGAGCAATCACGCGAGCCATGGTGAAAGAAAATCAGTACGCCAAGCAACTAGACACCAATAGATGGCTGGACTTCAGCTCTTCGCTGAGTGAGAAGACTTCTGTAAAATGGCTTTGGGCCGTAAGCCGAGCTATGTTCGGCAAGAAGAAGAGCAAGAAGGGCGATCTCACTTTAGCGTTGAAGATGGAGAAGACGTAAACGCAGCTTGCCATCATGGCTGAGGATCTTTTCTTTCCTGAACCACCATGTAAGGACGACAAGAGCCTCGGAAATCCGTGCGACATTGATATATCATCACCTAACGATGACATAAACCGGCCGTTCACTTCGGGTGAGCTGGAGTGGGCGCTCCACAACGGGAAACACGCTCGGCACCCGGCACGGACAAGGTAACGGTGACCATGATCAAACACCTATCTGATAACACCGAAATCCCGCTGCTAGATTGTATTAATTACATCCGGATCACGGGCGAGCAACCCGAGAAGTGGAAACACTTTTTGGTCATTCCTATTATAAAGTCCGGCAAGGACAAAGAATGCATGCCTAAGCAACTATTAACCTATTTGACTCTCGTCGTGCAAGTGCTAACGTCATAGAGCGGATGCTAATAGCGCGCATCGTATGGAATGCCGAGACAACGGGAGCATTTCACCCAGTCCAAACGGAGTTTAGGCCCTGCCTGAGCACTCAAGAAAGTCCGGCCCTGATATCGGTCGACGTCATCCGCAACGTACACAAGACAAGATTCCGGACCATCGTGACCCTTGACATGCAAAAAGCGTTCCATTCGGTACCACACTCGCGAATCACCGGAGAAGGTGGGCGGCTTGGTATCATCATCACGGGCAGAACCCTTAACTTCGTCAAGAGTTTCCATGAAGAACATACTTGGTGCGCTGCGGGAAACGCGACAGCGAGCCAAGAACGAACCGCGCGGGAGTCCGACAAGGCTCGGTCGTTTCACCTACACTCTTGAATATGACGATAGCGGCCCAACCCCACGAACTTGAAAAGATCCCCGGCCTGGAATTCACGGTATACGCAGATGACGTATCAGTCTGGGCTCGTGGAAATAATCCCGGAAAGCAGCAAGAGGCACTACAAGCCGGACTCGACACGATTGACGCTCACCTAGTCCGTATGGAAAATGCGGGCAGCGCCGGAGAAGACAAAATACACGGTCGACACCAGCCAGAAAATTTGAGTGACAGAAGACTACGCGGCGAAACTCAACCTGGTCCTGGCGGGGCTGCGAATCCAACCGTCTCCTTTGATAAAGATTCTCGGGATCACCATCGAGGCGAACAATAAAATGCAACTTGCTGCTCAACACGATCCAGCGGATCTGAAATGCGCGCGGAGGAGCGACGCAAGACATTGCCAAGAGAATGGTCAAGGCCCTTGTGGTATTTCGGGTACGCTACGGAGCGCGCTACTTTTGACTTACGGCAAGGCAGTGAAAAAGTCTCAAAGCCTTGAGCCAACAGGCCATGAGAGTCATCACCGGACTGCCCCGCTTCACCCCTCTCGTCAAGCTGGGGCAGTACGCGCAGTTGAACCAACTCTACCACATCATGGAAGCGAGAAGAAAAGTGCACGACGGACGACTGAAGGCACCACAGCAAGGCAGAGGTATCATGCGACTCATGAAGAAGCCGCTAGATGACCTTCCCGAGCTACAGGAACAACTCCCCCACGGGAAGACCTCCCGACCATAGCGAGCAGTAAGCCGCTAAGGGCACGAAAAAAGGGGACACCCAACAATTGGCCCGTGGGATCGAAGCGCACGTTAAGATGGTGGAATGCTGGACGCAAAGCAAGACCGTGGTAGCTGCTTTCACGGACACTGCATCGCTCGAAACCCACGTCACCCTTAAGTCGGCTGTCGCCGTATTCCTGGTACTGCGACTCGAGGCAATCGAAGCATTACCCTCAACGGCATCGACTAAGGGAGGGTAATTGGCAGCCATTCGCTTTGCACTCGAGACGGCCGTCACTCAAGTCACCGACCTGCCTGAGAACCTTCTGATCTTCACAGATTCCTTAAAGGCGGCGAAAGAGTACCGAACCAAAAATAGCCCGAGCATACAAGTACGCAAGATTAACAAACTCGTCGCGACACTTTGGTCGAGGGGAGTCAATATCAGAATCGAGTGGGTTCCCGGTCGCACAGGGATCCCACGAAACAAAGAAGCTCATCACCTGGCCCGCGACGCCTTTATTATCCCTTCTTTCCGCTGGCCCGAAGACGACACGCTTCCACTCTACGATGACCAGCACGACATGGCCGCTCGCGATCAAGCACTCCCCGTCGACTGAAAATTCTAAGAATGTGGTCTCGACCGAAGAGAGGACCGAGATCAAATATCACTATCAAGACAAACTCGCAGGACTCCTACCCGAGCGTCCATACGTCCTATCCCAATTGCGGGGTTTAAGACGACGAGGGCAGATACTGTTCACCCGAGTGCGAGCAGGATCCACATTTTTACTGGCGAGACTCGCATCGTGGAGCAAAGGCCAAAGGTGCAGCGTTTGCTCCCAGTGCGATATGAACTCCAAAGGGGACACATATCCCCAAGTGTGGGTGTGCCTCAAGTACCAAGCAGCAAGGACCAAGTTCCGACCCGAAGACATTGCCTCTCTGGAGGGCTGGACCCATACGCCCGCGAATGAAAAACAACAGCGGAAGATCCTGTGAAGCCGCTTGGACTTTCTTCATGAGGCCCTGCTCGAATCATTCATTTAATGTGTTATACACGTCGCTTAGAAGCTATGCCGCATCCAGGTCTCGAATAATAGCCTCCGATGCACACCCTTTTTTCCCCCTGACCATGGCATAAATAAACCCATTCTGAACTGAAGTGAAGTGTTGCGCGCGAGCGCGCGGGGCACGAGAGCGTCTCGCACTCCGCGAGCTCATGCATGACGCACATCTATACACCGTGCCATTAGTTGTGTGCAGCGCAGGCGAAGGCAACGCCAGGCGAAGAGTGAAAGGGCGAGCACTGGGAAGGCGGAACCGGAGAGGTGCTCGATGGGAGAAGGGGAGAGCACTTGGAACTTTAGAGAGGAGAGGAGGATTCTCTGCTTAGCCTTCCAGTAGTTGCCCTTTCTCACCCTCACCTGGCGTTGCCTTCCCTCGCCTCTAGTGCATGCAATTAGTGACACGGATAGAGATCCTGCCTGTGGTACCAGTGCGCGCCGCGCGATGGCAGCACGTGCCGGGTACCGGTGCCTTCGCGAGGCGTCATGAACAAATGGGATGCATTTGATTTTCTGCTCGGCACACCTCCTCCTATTGCAACCATAGCACGGCTGTCTGCCTCCTGGGAACTAGAGTTATGGCGGCGTCACGCTTACGCCGAACGCTTATAGCCCCTTCCCCTGGCAAATAGCGAGCGCTCGGCGGGCGCTCGCCGAGCGGATTCTTGTTTCCCTCGCGAGATGCGAGCAATCTCTCCGTGTGCCGCTTGTAGATCTGGAGCCAGTGGGGCGCTCGCCGAGCGGCTCCAACCGCTCCGTGGAAAAGTGGCGGAGCGCGTCGAACGATCCGGAGTAGTTCTCCGCGCAGCCTTTTTCGGAGGAGTACGATCCTGTAGTCGTCTCTCGCAACGTTTCAGTTTCGTTATCGACATTCCCGCGGGGGAGTGAAGGACTTTCGCGGCTTTTTTGTTTCGATTGCTGGGTGGGCTCTCTTGCTGTGCTTGCTTTCGTTCCCCTCGTCATGACCAACTCGCCCGAGCATACTGCGGCGATTACATCGTCGCAGTTAATTTCAGAAGATCTATGAAAACGCAGTGACAGCGACGAAGATATTAGCTTAGCTCCAGCTCGAGTGACGACAAGACAGCCGTTCTCAGCGAAGTGTTTGCCGAGTCGTTTGTTTGGCCTGCGAAGAGGCCCAAGGTATCGCGTTACGTCGAAGGCGTTGTGCGCGCCTATTCGGATGAAGAGCTAGGTATGTCGTTTGTTCGTTTTGTGGTCTCTGTAATGTAATTGGAATAATTACAAGACAACACGCCAAATATTCCGCAGATGGAAGCCGCCTTCGGAGATGGCTATCGCTTTACGGCATACGTGTTTGGTATTGCTTAATAGCATCCTACGGCTCGTACAAGTACTTCTAGTTGTCTTCATCGGCCTTATATAACTGTAAGGAAAAATAAATTGTGTCTTAACGTCGGGGTCACCGTTAATCAATTAGTTAACAATCCATTTTTTTGTCAAAGCATAAAGTTCCGATCAGAACTTCATGCTTTCAGCAAGATAGCAATGGGACCCGAAACTGCTCAAAAGCGAGAGCAGACACTCTGGAAGCGGTGGCGCTGGGAGCGTTAAGCTCGATTTGCTCCGCAGTGCGTGCCACTGGGATCGATCACGTGACCGATCGCTCACGGAGGCCGACCGCTCGACGACCGCTGGCGCGGAGCGCTCGGCATTTGCCAGGGGAAGGGGCTATCCGTGAGATCGGTCTCTTGCGACTGAACGTCACGGTCCACTCTCAAACGGAACAAGGATGAAATAACCAAACAGTCGAATTATGTGACAACCTATTTCATAGTTCCGTACCGTATTGTACAGTACTGTATATCGTTTCATACTAAAGAAATGTACCATATTTTACAGTGCCATTCGGCATTTTATAGAACCGTACATCGCTTCATGCTACCCTAGAGTTCCGTATTCCATAATATCGTACCGAACTGTATAGTACCGAATATCGTTTCATAGTACCGTATTCATCCACTAGATACGGTAAATGTTCGCGAAGTTTCAATATATCGTTTTTGTGCTATCTTCTGTCGGACTTTTCTTTATTGATTTATTATGACCACATTGAAATAACTAAAAAAGATCCCCTCTATTAACATTGATTTTGCAATGTGCAACTCATCGTACATTCAAATTGGTTTGAAGTACCTTGAGTGTGGTGGTTCACTTACCAGAAGTTTGTCTTTTTTGTATTAAGATATATTCTTTCTGCTTGCACGTTTGTCGCCATTACTAGTTCTTTGTTTCAACATTTTTATTTACTCGTTCGTTTTTCCAGCATTTGTTTTAACTTTTATCGGCTCTTTTCATGTAAGGCTATCTGTGGCTTTGGTGCACCCTTACCTATGCTAATGACTGTATATGTGCATGCAAATAAAGTAATAGTGTTAATAATGTTTTGATTAATATTAATATTTTCTTGATTATTTTCGCCCATATTCTAAACATTTATTTATGCATTAAATTATGCAAGATTGTTCCAGCGGTACATGTATTTTTTTTTGATCGTGGTTGTCTCGGCAAATACGCATCTCACCCAGGCAGAACTATGAACAAAATACTTTCTTTTTTACATTACAGAGCTGCATCTCCAATGTTCTTTGTCATCATGTGTTTATACCTGATGCCCTTGATCATCCATGGTCCAAACACAGCAGCTGTGTTCGAGGATTTATACCGGCACTTTGGAGTTCACTGGTGGGATCTTCTATTGAATATTACAAATCTAGTTCCACAACTCCATCCGGTAAGTAACCATGCGCCTTTTTAATCTTCCTATGCGATCAAGACGGACATTGATATAATGAAATTATACAAAAGTAATCAGATCAAAATAAACAAACATAGCGCATTTTGGAAAGAAGTGTTTCCTCCTACGTTAAAGGACAATTTAAAGTTCAAATTAGATAGTTAGAAGTTCACTTTTATAATTTTATGACTGATGTAGTATGAAAGATTTGAAGCTATATTTGGATACAAGAGCCATAAAATAAAAAGATAAACTTAATTAACTACACAACATGTCTTGTTAGCAGCTGTCACAGTCGTGTTGAGTCTCTCAGCTACTGCACGGTTTAAAAATGTATCAGTATACATTTTTGGCCATGATAGTTTTGAACAGCAAAGACGTTTGTAGTTGTCATATCAGCCATCCTTCAGGTTATTTTTATTATGCACTTTCGATACATTTTAAACGTTAAACGGTAATGGAAAGCATTGAGAAGTAATAATGAACGGTTCTGTTTGTTTCTAGAAAAGTTAAGAATTTTTTTCGGTGAAACCTTGCTCTTGACTTGATCGCAAACCGAAGCCTCGAAACCGAAATTGAGGCTTCAAAATTATTTTGGCACTTTGTTGGTACGTGATAATGACGCATGCAAGCTCTTTTTTTTATCGCGGTGCTCTCGTCTTGTGCGCTATACAGTTGTACGGCCAGTTTCGCATGAGCTGAATAAACGAGGTATGGCATGAGATATACCGCAGCCATGCTTGGAGTTTTTAAGTTTATAAAGTTCACAAATGTAAATCCCGACGTTTCACACAGATAATACAGGTTTATGAACTAATATTTGTTAGGATATATATAAGAGTGTATATAAAAAAGAATATTCTGCATAACGGGTGTCCTATAGCCATGTGGATCTCTTTAATGCTATTTACTGTTCAGAATTATTTATATTGCAGTTGAAACTTTTTTGCTTGTGTTTCATGGCGAGAATCTTTGTAAAGCGAACCAATAAGAAAGGAGAGAAATCAAGGAAGTGTAATAAGAGGCTACCTCAGGCTCCTCACTCCAGATTCAAAAAGTATCAGGAGGTAATGTTAGAAAAACATCTGAACGAAAGAACGAACTATTACAAATACCGTCGACAAAAAACAAACAAACAGAAATAAACGTCATAATGTGCTACCACATGCCTCGAAACCAGACAAACAACATGGAACAAAAAGAAAGAAGCCTAAATGATAGATCTCATAAGAAATATCAGTATAGGCGCCAACGTGGTTATTGTAATCATTATTGAGCAGTTCTTTTTTTTTAATGTACGCTACTAAAATTGCTATAATATCTAAAACTTGCCGATAGTCTTCAGCGGCTGATTTATGCGTACAATGCCTGCCCCGCAATTTGTTTGGTGAGTATGTTTGCGGAACAAACCCTACAACAAAGAGCGGGCAAAGTGGAGCTCCACACCATCTCGAAACCTTCAGATTGTGAAATCCCAAGTACATCTTGTTAATGTAAGATGTGTGGTGGACCTCGTGGTGTTTATAAACATATAACTCGCATCACGCTTTTTAAAAGACCATTCCTTTGTATTCCTTAAACTTTGTCTGAAACATTTGCACTGTCATGTCTCGTTTATATGAGCCCCGTTAATATGGATACTCCGCTTTATGGACGCCATTTTCTTGGAAAATCTAGGGACAAACATGCATTGTTGTCTTGGTATTATGGACAACCCGCATTATGAACGATTCTTGTTTGAGGGAACGAAGGTGTCCATGTTAACGAGACATCAATGTACACCATTTCATTCGTAGTGATGAAAGGCGTGTATATACTGCAGCGCGTAGCTGGCCAAGTGGGCAGCGCGGCCGTGGCCTAACGGTTATCGTGCTTGCCTCCCACGCGAAGAGCCAGGGTTCGATTCCTGGGCGTGACACGTCTTTTATTTATTCTTGCAATTTACTGCTGTGGTAAATTCGAGAACTCTGTTGCATGTTCGAGGTTAGAATGTTCTATGCGCAAACCTTCTACGCCGATTGTTCGAGAAGCCCACGCGTGTACAAAGGGGCTCCGCGTGGCAAGCCGCAGTCAGTTTCGCCCCAGCGTTCGACTCTGCTGTCACGCCGACTTCGTCGCGCTCTGCTTTCTTCTGTTCCCTTTTTATTTTTGGGCACAAGTTCGCCCCATTAAACGTTTAGTTTCTTCAGTTATTATCGCCTCATCACTTGTCATTCGTGACAATACAAACAGATTTATGTCGACCTTAATCTACCTTGCTCTATCGGTGAACTTGGCCAGTCAAAACGTAATGATTTATGGATGTTTCACTGATCTCGTTTCAGTCGGTTCTATCCCACACCTGGTATCTGTCTTGTGACTTCCAGCTGTTCGTAATATCAGTCATAGTACTCCAGTTGCTCAAAGGGTAAGACGGTTTTGAGAAATTATATTTTAAAATGTCACATCTGTGTATACAGTACGTAGGGGCGCTTGATGATCGATGGGACCTAGCATTCGAGTCCTCTGAACTTGCATCACATTTTTATTAGGGGCACCTTTTTTCTTTCGTGCTCCAGTTTACTTTTACGTTAAGAGAACTGTAAAGGATTGTCTTCAATATCTTGTACAAGTGATAGTGAGGCAGCGGTACATGTGATAAACCAATATACAGCATTTTGTACGTACGGCTAAAAAAATAAGATAAAGAAAACTTAAAATAAATACCAGAACCCTTCAAGAATACGTGTTCGTTCGCGATGAACGTCACGGTACGTGTGTAAAACGAGAGTATAATAAATATCCAACATTTTTGTTTATTAATTTAAAAATATATTCTCCTGAGTTGGCACATTACTGTTAGAGATTTCTTGTTGGTTGTCAAAATATAAAACGTCTTTGCTGAAACTTAAAAAAATATATAAATTCCTGTTTACGTTGTTTCCCGGCAAATTTAAGCCGTGAAGAGACAGGTAACGAAGCACTCAAATCATCGACGGAGTCACACTCTGAAGTCATGGCAACGTCCGCAGCAGGCACAGCTAGCGAATGATTGCGAGCTCAAATAAGCGTGGGGCGTGATCTCATAATCAGATGGCCGTTAAAAAAATGCGCCGCACTCAGATGTCCCTCAAAAAGCCTAGGCTTAACCCCCCCCCCCCCCCCTGTTTCGGTACGGCGGACACTGGACATTTCATAGTTGAATATTGCGCAGCACAACTTAGTATGAAGAATTCAAACAACCCTCACGGCATATCATGACAAGGGGAAACAAATCTCTGATTAGGACATGCCAGATAGGACGTGTGTTTAAAATATAATTGTTCCTTTATAGATGATTGATTCTTGTTAATTATTCCTCCACACGTATACCCTGATTTTCGGCGACGTAAATAACACCATTTTTAATAAGTAATATTTGTATTTCAAGTATGATTTTAATGCGTTAACATTCGAACGCTCGTTTTGACGGAAAACCGAAGGTGTCTTTCGTTTTTCAGCACCGGGGAGAGAAGGGAGAAGGAGAGGGAGAGGGTGACGCGTGCGACGCTCCCATTGGTCTAAAGCGCTGACGTCACCACGCGTCACTCTCTCCTTTCTCTCCAGCCCTGACAAACTGAGAGACACCGCCATGTTTTCGCCAAAACGAGCCCTTTCGTGTTCGTTAGTCACGCGCACAGCTGGCGGGGAGCCAGAGAGGAGGAGGTGCCGTGCAGCACCTCCTAGATAACAAAGACGTAGTGCTGAATGAGATGGCGGCATGAGAGAAGGCCAATGTTTGACACAGATTGGAAACGAATGCTGCGTCAGCGCTCGGCTTTGAGTCAAGTTTGAGCTGAACGTTGACGCAATCGTCGTGTCCAATCTTCGCCCGGGTTTGGCCTTCTCTGATGAGGCCATCTTATTCAGGACTACGGCTTTGTTATCTAGGAAGTGTTGCGCCGCGGCGCGGTGGAATGCGGGTGTGTCAGTTGCTGCTCTGCCGTCGCCGGTTGTTCTTCGCTCTTGGTTTTCGTAGTAGCGGTGCGTGGGCTGTGATCTGTGTGTGTTGTTTAAACGATGGATGCGGTTCCCTCCACGAGTGATATGGATGCGGTTCCTCTCACGAGTGAGATGGATGACCGTATTCAAGGGCGTCGACGTACTCTGGCAGGCAGAGCACAGAAAAGTGGTGAAAAATTACAGGAAGATTCATTGGTGGATTCTTAGGGAATCCGTTAGCATGACTCTTGGGAAATCGCCACACACGTCCCCCTTTGGAAAACGCTAACACTGACTCCGTAACGAGCCCAAAAGTGGCAGAAAAACATAGAGGAAGCAAAAGCCAAAATGAAAGCCAAAAGAGAAAGTCAAAAGAGAAATTTGAAATGATCAGGGTTAGCGTTTCCCAAAGAGGGACGTGTGTGGCGTCTCCAAGCCTCATGCTAACGCATTCCCTAAGAATCTACGAAATGAATCTTCCTGTATTCTTTTACCATTATATTCAGTCGTTGGTGTAACACACTGTGATACATTTAGACTGGGTTAGAAGTATTCTCAGAAAGGAACATTGTTATTAGTTGGCAATATGTTACCTAAGCCTCACAAGCTGCTAATTATTCATAGCATAGCGAATTCAATCAAAGCGCACGCAAGTCTAAGCCTGACCAATGTGCTTCTACTAAAATAAAATAAAAGAATTATCGCCACCGGATGTGCTGCCAAGTAATAAAAATCATTATTACTTTTCTTTTGTCCTTGTTTGTTACGCGCTTTTGCTACCAACATTAACCATCACCAACTCGCCTAAGCTTCCATCTTAATGGGCAGCTCCGGTCAATTTTTTGGAATTTTCGAATACGACTGTTTTCAGCTCAGTCAGTGTCCCCGAATCAAAAGGTATATTTTTTGTTTCTTCCTAGTTTGTGTGGTTTTATAAATATCACGGCTCAAATTTGGGTTTCGGGCGTCTGTGGCAAAACCGAAACTATCAGCTAGAGAGGGATGGAAAGCATTAATCATCAACTGTAATGCCGCGACTTGGCGTCACGGTGGTGCTGTTGTACGCGGTACAACGAGCGAAATCAATTTCAAGAAGTAAGGTAACCTGTTTCTTTTTTTGATAGTTTGCGTCGTACCTATAGAGTGCATGTAGGAAAGATCAGTGCGTATTCCCAAAGCTAGAGGCTGTAAAGCGTATTCCACGTGCTGCGTAACTGAAGAAAAAGGCGCGCTCGGTACCAGCCACTGGGGACCGGCGCAAAACGGGCAGCTTAGTTGCATCGCTCAGTTCTTGTTCCTTGCTGCTCGCGGTAATGAAAACCGCCGGTATACATGTGCTGAGCAAAATAAAACTGACGAGGTGAGCATCTCCGGCACGATTCACGTGAGCGAACGCCGCAGTGAGTCGTTCGGTGAGACCGGACTTCCGGGCTGTCTTGAGCTACCGCACATGAGCACTGATGTACCAAAAAGGGTAAGCTGTAGGCTCACGGAAACGGCTAAAACCAAACGAAAATTCAAGAAAATGAGGGAAGCAGATCTAATCACTAATTTATACATGAAGGGAAGGCATGGAAGAACCAACGCACCACCGTGACGTCAGGTTTTGTCGTCGCTCACTGCTTTTATTAAAATCTAAGCCTGCTTGCCATCTGGTAAAGAGCAACTGGTCGCATCTTTAGAATCGGTATTAGTGGAGCACGCGGCTTCACTTTGATGTAATATTTCGGCTGTTATCGTATTTCGTGTTACTAAAGCGATACCAGTCATTTATTTTGGTTTTGTTTTTGACCGGAGTTCCCTTTTAATATTAATACAACGCAGGAAAGTGCGAGCCTGCATCATCGCTTTCCTGGTACTGTCCGTGATCTGCTGTGCGGTGACGGCTGGGCAGATGGACAATCCGAACCACGATCCCCTTGTCCCGCCTGTTTCAGAAACGTTCGAGTAAGTTGAACCCTTCAAATGTTTTGTTGCTGTCACAGAGACAACCTCGACTATCTGCTAGATAAGTCCCTCTTGTTCCTAGCAGATCGCAAAGAACATCTCGGACGCTTGCGAACAATAGCCAAACAACCTGTCACACAGATTTAAGTTAAAAAAATGTAAACCAGAAGCTACACATTATAAAAATTATTAATAAAGCCGTGATGTGTCAGGCTAGTTCTAGCAGATCGAAGAAAGTCAAGTAAAATTTATATATTCAATCCTTTCCAGAATTTACTGTTCTCTTGGTGGCTCCGACCTTCAGTGTTAGTGAGAGGCACGCTCATGGGTTTACAAGACTCGGTATATTTGCTGTTCTCAGAGCATTGCTTGAGTTTAGTGAATTTCCTCATTAGGGTAATTTGGCCACCAGTGCAAACCTCAGCATTTGCCTACGGCTTGAATATTACCTACAGCAGGGCTAACCGGTGATGCAATATATGTGTCCAATGCCCGAGGCGGATTCGGCTGTGAAGTGATCGGAACCATTCGCTCGAAGGGCGGATGCGGTAAGGTCAGAAGCCTTTACGAAGAAGAGAAAGCGAACATAGACCGCACTTGTCACTGAACTGTGGCACCAAAAATCATGTTTCTATCTTTTTTTACCATCATGCGGTTGTTGTCAATATAGTTTATTATAAATTAATCCGCCTGCTGGAAAACGAAGGTAAGATAAATTAATAAACGTGTAACGCAAGGGACGACAAAAATATCTGTATTGGGTGTCTTTGAGTTTTCATGCTTTGAAAGTTGATTTTTGTTGTTATTTTATGGTCATTTAATAGAAAATAACAGATATTAGGTTTCATTATATTTAGGCTTTTTGTCCTCTAGAAATGAGCTCATGTCGGTTACGTTGTTCCTCGTGGTATTTACTGGATATAAGAGCACACAATAAATTAGTATTGTTTCGCAAGCGCTGCACACTTCGTTGTCATAAACTGATTTTTGTTTTGTCTTCACACTCACTCGACGTTTGTTGAAGTTGGCACGCATAATCTATTCTTTGTTGAAAATGTGTATTTCTCTTCGAACGATTACTCACGGATGCAACTAGATGGTTTTGGAGGTTCGGCATCGGTGATCTTGCAGTGTCGACACACGGTTGCAATCGTGTTAAACTACCAAGCGGTTTGGTTTACACAGTTAAGAGTTAATGTACATCTTGCGGGTACGGAATTGAAAGCAGAGACGATGTAAACAGGGCCTTCTTGAAAGTGTGAGTTACAGTGATGTGTCGTTGATAGAGACATTCATTTCCCCAAAATCGTATATCTTATGAGTCGTTCATCACAATGAGACATAAACGAATGTGCCTCTTTTAATTAGAAACGCGTGTATTTATCCTGCTCGTCCTGAAAATTATGTTTATGTAGATGATGTCCCCATATTGATCGGGTACATGTTAACTTGTCTCGACTGTCTGAAATTGGCGAGGTAGCATTGTATCTATTTAGAAACCCGTCACATCTTTATTGGCTTTTTTTTCTTTCTTAGTGGACATGCAACCAAATAAACATCATTAAATTGGCAAGAAATATTTTGTTTTCTTATTGTTTAGTAGAGCGTTTTTCGTTTTAAGCATCATTGATTTTTATCATTGCCTCCATCTTTGTGCGGTATACTTTAGGAACCTAGATGGTCGAAACTCAAAATATATTATTCGAAACATCTACTCGTTCCTATAGAACACCATTCAAATAGTACACTAGTTGGAATAAATCAAGGTATTTGTTTATGTAATAATATTATAATTTTTTCTCCTACAGCGAAACATTCAAGACACTCACGGAGGTCTACATTTTGCCGACCTATCACGGGGCCTGCTACTTCACCGGATGCATTATTCTTCTTGTCCTCAAAAAATGCAAGCCAGTTAAGCTATCTGGAGTAAGTTTCTTCTTTGCCACATTTGCAACGTATGCCAACTTCTGGTAGTTATTGAGAAATAACAATGCTTCTTCTCATGAGAGCAATCGGAATCACTAAGTTTGTGCATGGGATTTGACTACTATCAGGTAAACGTCACCTAATTTTATATATATTTGGTCGGAAGTGAGGAGCCAAACATCGAAAATTCAATTCAAAATCAAGATCTCTAAATTGTGGCAATAATTATAGTTGATTAACGTAGAAGTTTGGGCTAGTTGGTAAGTAGACATGATAAAAACAAAACAGCGCAAAGACAAGGACGAAGTAGAAGGAACAACAGGACACAGCGCTGTGTCCTGTTGTTTCGCTTCTACTTCGTCGCTTATCTTGCGCTGTTTTGTTTTATCATGTCAATAATTAGATCTGCTGATTTGGGTGATTGGCAGCGCATGTACAACATAAACACATATGTTTGAAACAGAATGCATTTCTGGTCAATTTTAGACCAGTGTAACCAAGCCATTCGAAGGCGAAACTAGTAGCAATGCTTTATCATGATTAGTAAATGCTGCGGCTTTTATATTCGCGACTTTTTTGACAGAAAATTAATGGACTTTTTGACTACACACATATATCAGTATACCAAGCGCACTTGACGAAGAGGAAAATAATGATATACTAATCTCCTCACAGGTGGTCACAGAATAGATGAGGGCTCTGTGTATTGCCCCATCCTAAGATACAAGCGACGAGGAATATTGGAAGATCAATTTAAAGCTTCTCGGCGATCAACAACTTTGAAAAACGATTTCAGTTTCTTAGTTTTGCATGAAGTATTCCAAAACACCGACATGCGTATCTTTGCAAATTGGGATAGTTTTAAGCAAGAAGCGAAAAACCTGGCAATCCAGCGCGGCAGAGCTATACAAACAGCGTGATCTTTTTAAGACTCTAGTAATGCTACTCTAACTTGAATATTTCAACGCAGGTTTATTCAGTGATAATATCAACATCGCCAGAGCTAAATTTAAATTAAAATAAAACCGAAAGATATAAGAAAAATCGCTCCCGTAAACAAATAATAAAAAATTGTTTTTTTGTTTTGTAAACAGATTGGCAAGCGCTTTTTGGACGACGAGAGGCGTTACGCACTGTCGAAAGAAATGATAGAAATTAACATATACCGGGTTCTCACTTATCGATTTAATAGAAAGGTCGAAATCTTTCAACAATTTTTACACGATCATATTTGAGGAAACGATTCCCACAGAAGGAAAGGCTCAAGTCGAACAGTTGTTAGCGCAGATGCTGACACTTGAGGAGACAAATCGGAAGCTGATTGAGGGCCCCTAAACTCTGGACGAAATCAAGGCCGCCATTCATCCTCTTCCAAATAGCAAAACCCCTGAACCTGGTGGACTGAGCGGAGAATTTCATAAAAATATACGAAGATATTCTATCTCTCGTTCTGCTAGAGGTATTAAAGAAAACATACGCACAGAGAACTCTGTCATTTCTTTTACCGTGTACACACGGTATTAAAACCAAAAACCAAAGATCTAGAAATGCTAAAAAGAATGAAAAATTAAAGACACATATCCCTTTGCAGCATTGATTATAAAATGTATGCAAAAGTAGTCAATAACAGGCTACAGTGTGTAATTGAAAAGTTAGTTGGTGGACATCAAACTTGTGGAATACGCGGCAGAGCTATACAAACGAATGTACATATAGCCCATTCAATACTGGAATGCGCTTCAGGCAATATTGGCCACGTTGAACTTGTAGAAATAGGCCTTACCAGAATTTTTTTATCGCGTTAGTCGCTCGTTGCTCTTTGCCCTGTTGACGCGTAATGATTTTGGTAGGACACAATTAGACGAAATCAAATTCTGCTATCTGAACAGTGTAACGAAACTGATCACCAAAAACACACTTGTGGACGAAATCATAAATAAATCTTCCGTTAGGCAGGGTTGCGCTTTACCTTCGCTACTTGTCGCCTTCTACCTAGAGCCTTTATACCTTAGTGTCTTGAAAGAAGAAAGTATTCAAAGATATTCCTTTGGCAAATGTCGAGATAAAGGTTCTCGCGTATGCAGATAATGATGCCTTTTAATCGATACAAGAGAAGCGTCGAGGAAGCACTTCACCTAACTCCACGTTACTGCGAAATCGCGGGAACTTCTGTAAATTCGTCGAAATGCTACGGGTTTTGGTATGGCTTTTAGGCCACACGACTTCGTTTTTTTCTTTTTCAGGGATAGAGTGGAACCAGGATTGATTTACGTATATTGGAGTACTGCTTTCGCAAATTCGTAGTAGGTGTCCTACTGGTTCTCCCTTGAACTACGGTAAAAAGAAAGACAGGCGCGTGGGAAGGAAGAGGTGTCTCAATGTTCAAGCATGTGTTTGCAATATATTTCTCGTTTCGGAACTTGTGTACGTTCTACGGGTGATTTATTGTGCTCGAATCAACATCCAGAAATTCCAGAGAATATTTGCTACATTCATATGCTACTCGACCCTCATAAAAATGATTACTATTTTCCTCCTCACTTGAAATTGGCGGGCTCGGATTATATCACATCTTCGTCCACCAGTTAGTGTTGGGATTCTTTTTTGAAGAATGCGAATTAGACTTTTCTAAAAGTCACGCTGCAATTACCTTTTGCCGAAAGTTTAAATTATCTTGTTGTTTCAACGGGCGAAACCTTTCAAGGCAGGCCTTGGAGGTTTCTAAAAAAGGGAGTCAACACGTTCGGTTTCCTCAAAGCGCTACTTTTGTTAAAATAATTGTTTATTGTGTTAAGAAAAATATTGTCAAGGAGCATTACAGAAAGCCTATTTCCGGTACCGTCTTTATCGTACTCGCTTTACTCTAGAAACCGAAAGCGATGTATTAAAGAGAGTTAAAAAATGGGCGCACCTCCTTAACCAAGACGTCCTTCTTCAAGCGGCATACGTAACGTCACCGTAAAACGTTCCTCCAAGCAAAAAGAATATTTGAACCATGGACAGTGAACAGCCGACTTTGTAACAAGCCCGATATTATAGAGCGTTGTTTTATTTATTGTAATGACGCATATTTATTCTGGGATGTGCTGTACCGCACGCTTAAGAAATATCACATTTTCAACAATCACAGTCTTCTCTTCTTCTCGTTTACCAAAAACAAACCAGTCCCGCATGACACGATTGTCCTGTTGAGACTCACGATCAAGTCGCTCATTTGAGAACAGGTAGCGTAAGTGAGGAGCGTATATGCTTCACAATTCAGTCAACCCGACTGGTTCTCTATGTTTGATGCGTGTCTATAGTCTCCCAGATTTGTTAAAGTACAATCCAGGAGGCGCCTACAGATTAGGTGTTAGGTGCTTGGTGAGTGACGTCACCGCGGACCCCAGCCACGTGGGCCGCCATACCCACACGCAGGGGGAACCTACTTCATTAGGTGCTTGGGGAGTGGCGTCACCACGAACCCCGAGACATGTGGGTTCGCCCATCCACGTCTGGCTGTGCGTGGCTTGACCCATGTCTGGGGAAAAGGGAATCCTGGTGGTTGAGCTGAGCCCGGGGTAAGTTTGGACTCTTTGGGTCCCCTCGGGCGAGGCAATATACCGCTTCGGCCCCTGCTTTTCGTAGACGGGTGTTCTGGCTTGTCCCTACCAGGATTATTCAGTCAGTCGCCTCTTCTACCTTCATCTTCCTTCTTTCACTTTTCCTCTCACCTCTTTCTCTTCTCCTCTACACTCTCTTCCTTCCTTTTTCACCTTCTTAGGTGGCAAGGACCAAACTTGGGTGGAAACAGGTCCTTTCCCTGCAACCCACACTCGGGTATTAGTGCCCGGGCAGCACTGGTAGTGTAATTGTGTCAGCCAAGGATTCTTGCTATGGCACATTACCTATCCCCTTGTTGGGCTTCGTGGTGGGCGGTGCACACGGGCGTTGAATCTCTTCCCATCTTTATGGGTCCCAAGCTTCACAAAACCACTGATCGGGCCCTGAAAAGGGTCCTGCATCGAAGTCCATGTCCATTCCGCGAAGTCTCTCGAATGTTTTGAAATTGCCAAGTTTCCTGTTATGCATTCTGAGGCTGAAAATCCACTTGCAAGAGCTTTCTCCGTTTCTTGTTTCAAAGTATGCTCGAAGACGTTGTTGGTACAAACTTCAATGCCAAAGAGGCTAGCGTTATGGTCGAGACTAACATGAAATCAAGATAAGTTATCGGATTAAACAAGGTTAGCGTGACACTCTCCGCAAGCTGAACACCGTTCAGGAGTTATCTCTGAGAATACTTGCTCGAAACATCTGAGGAAGAGCTCTGTTGAGGTCCTTCCTAGTCAAGGGGTTGTAGGCGCACGCGGGATCCACCTCTCCGCCGAGACGGTGTTGAACAGAAATTCAAGACATGTTATCTTGACATTCGATTCCACCACCACTACCGGAGACCATAAAGGCAGGCTCCTGCTCCAGTGCCGAGTCCGACCCTTGAGCCCAACCTTCAGCGGCGCTTCAAGTGCCAACGGTTCGGCCATGGGTCGTGGAGCTGCAAAGGAGCCGAGACATGGGCCAAGTGCTCTAGTAAAGAGCATGTAGCAGATATCTTCGAAACCGAACCGAAGTGCGTGAGTTGTGACGCCTGCTACCCCATGCATACTCCTGAGCTTGTCCAATATGGAAACCAGAGAAGGAAATACTGACATTGAAAGCGAACGAAAACATCTCGTACCTCGAGCTCGAGGCAAAGAAACGTCTATCTTTCCTCTTAAAGGCGGGTATGCCAAGGTCGTGCGTAGGGGACCAGCACGACCAACGATGGCATCGACGGGAACCCAGACGTCTTCGGACGATCTGCGTCTCCGTGCTTAAAACCCACAGGACTGGCGACTGGTGGCGCCACGTCCGAACCGCAGGTAGGATTTGCGAACCCTCCAGCATCAACCTCAGGGCAGGGGATGGCACCTCCTGCTCCCCTGCTGTACTACACACTCGTGGCCGGGACCAGCCACGCCAATGCCTCTGCCGCGAAGAAGCCCGATGAGCCGTCTAGGCTTGCCAGCCCCTAAGGGTCAGCCGACGGCATCAACAGAAGAGGCCATGGATGAGACTCGGCTCAGATCCGACGAGGAGAACCTTCCATCTCAGGGTCAGAGTCCTCTCGTTTTGCCCCGAGTAACTCTACTAAGGAAGAATGGTCCGCCAAAAAAAAAAAGCGCATGTAAAATGATTCTAAGTAATAGTAAATGCCTAATTGTATTTTTGTAGTCTATACTTTTGTAACCTCAACATAGTAATTGAACAATAAAGGTGGACATCATGCAATGGAACTTCCGCAGCCTTCTTCGTAACATAGATGACGTGAATATTTATCTTGACGAACTCCGCCCTATGGCAATTTGCTTAAAGGAGACTCATCTGAATGACATCCCACACGCAGGTCTTGCGGCGCTCATCAGTTTTTTCAGAAAGGATTGCGCTTCCTCTAATCCTTCGAGTGGCGTAACAGTGCAACAGTGGAGTTGCTTGTGCTGCAGTTCCTCTCCAGACTGCACTGGAGGCGATAGCAGCTTGCGATCCTTCTCGATCGCGTCATCACTGTCGATTACGTCTATCTTCCACGCAACGTTTCACTGCAGCTGCATGAACTACAAGGACGTCGGTCAGCTTCGAGCTCTTTCTAATTCTTGGTGATTCTAATTTCCACCCACTTTGTGGATTAGCTCTCGTCAGGATTCTCGTGATGGAGTTGTTGAACGGCTTTTTATTATCATCCAAACTTTTGTCTTTTGAATACAGAAAAGTGTCTACATTTTTAAAGTTCTGTCCATAACACATTCACCTCTATTGACCTTCACACATCATCACCATCTTTACTCCCATGGTTTTCATGCCATGTTTTAAACAGTCCATTTGGCAGTGATCATTTTCTCATCATCTTAGAAAGCATCAACCCACTTCCATCAATTCCAAAACGCCCTCCAGGGTGGAAGTTGGGAACGGCTCGATTGGGATCTTTTTAACTTAGAAGCCGTGCTTCGATCTCTCCTTGTTTTGTAATATGTCTCCTGACGATGCTACAGTGTCCGTCACCGACTGCATTATAAATGCTAACTCCTGTAGCATACCAGAAACCTCAGGAAGCCTTCCGAGGAGGTGCAAACCTTGGTGTACAAAGGAGTGCACAGCCACTCCACTCTAAAGAAAACGGGTATCACCCTACACCCTTTTGTCCCATATAATACACCCCAAAATCTTCAGTTCGACGTACCGCGCCTTATAGTCGAACAGACGGCCCCAAATTTTACAATGGGCTTGATAAAGGTGCGATGTAACTTTTTAAATAGCTAAAGAACGTATCAATGTCCACACAAAGAAAACACTGAGCTTTTGCGGTAGGGCCAAGAAAACCCCGATTTTTTTTTGGGTAGTCAGTAACATGTACATTATCTATTTTAATAAGTTGTACCACACGGCTATCAAGCCCCTCGTAAAAGTTTGGGCCATCTGTTGCAACTATGGGGCGCTGTACGTCGGATGGACACGTTTTGGGGTAGATATATGGGACAAAGGGTGTAATAAGACACCTTTTTTCTGAGAGTGGGAAGGAGCAAAACAAATCCGGGGGAGTGTTTTTGTCGTTATCCCACAACTCGAAACCGAATTCCATTCAATAAAAGCGGGGCCAAAGCTTGTTAGACGAGAAAACAGGCTAAGAGGGCTTCTTGGACCAACTACGTCTCCCGGAAAACTGTAGTTTTGTCTCCGCAATGGGAATGTAGGATCGGCTTAAATATATTACAGGTGACTGCCAGCCCTTTCGGATTCCTTTTTCCCATCGTCATCTTTAGAAGATTAGGCCAATGTTCTCGTGGAGCATTTTCAGTGCATCTCTAGTTCAAGTAACTACTGTTAATATTTTAAGAAGTACTGTTCAGTGGCAGAGAGGCAGGCCAGTTCCTTTGTCTGACGCTCATGATACAGCATACAACGGGCCATTTACACTCTGTGAGCTCGCGGCAGCACGCAGCGTTAAGAAGCAATCTTCACCTTGTCCAGACAGGATCCACTATGAAATGCTAAAGCACCTGTCACCTGAATATCTGAGTAGTTTATTGGCGTTCTTTAATATCCTAGGGCGGGTTCTTCTTTTCCTCAGTGTTGCAAATGGGCACATATAATCCCTCTGCTGGACCCCATGCCAGAAATTATCACCCCATCGCTCTCACATGTTGTTTGGAAATATTCTATGAAAGACTTAATAATCATTATACTGCAATGAAATGCAAAGGCGCAGGCAAGCTGGGCAAGAATGGCGAAAATAATCCCTGGAGAAGGGGAGCAAGAGGGACAAAGGACAAACACAAATCTCCAAACACAACTATGTGGCTGGTGCACGACCGAACAAATCCGCCTGATCCGGGTATCGAACCCGGTACCTCTCCATTTCCAATGGAGCGCTCTACCATACTGAGCTAACCAGGGGTCAGACCTCAGTAGAGCAAACAGGTTTTATCAGCTACCACCAGTCTAACACCAACAAGGTTGAAAGGCTTGCATTTTTAGGTTATCGATTATACTGCAAATAAATGCAAAGGTGCAAGCGAGCTGGGCAAGAATGGCGAAAATAATCCCTGGAGAAGGGGAGCAAGAGGGACAAAGGACAAACACAAATCTCCAAACACAGCTAGGTGACTGGTGCGCGACCGAAAAATCCGCCTGGTCCGGGTATCGAACCCGGGACCTCTCCATTACAAGTAGAGCGCTCTGCCAACGGAGCTAACCAGCGTTTAGACGTCAGTAGAGCAAACAGGTTTTATCAGCTACCACCAGTATAACACCAGCAAGGGTGAAGCTTCCATTTTAAGGTTATGATTATAATCCAATTAAATGCAAAGGTGCAAGCGAGCTGGGCAAGAATGGCGAAAATACTCCCAGGAGAAGGAGAGCAAGAGGGACAAAGGACAAACACAAATCTCCAAACACAGCTAGGTGACTGGTGCGCGACCGAAAAAATCCGCCTGGTCCGGGTATCGAACCCGGCACCTCCATTTTAGCACTTTCCTTTATGCATATTTTTTATAAAAACCATTTTTCAACCTCACAATAAGGAGTTAAAACAAAGTGCCTACGCTCCTCAAACATTCTCAAAGGTTGCCGCACATGTCCTGTGGGTCCGACCGACTTCGCCTCCTCGGCTTGCCATGCCCTAGTACAGTCCTCGGCTTAGATCATGCCGGTGCCTTGGTTTGCGAATCGGCATGCATGTCTGTCCTAAAGATGTTAACCCTGTCCACCACCTAGTGTCCGAGACTTGCCACTGGTACGTTCTCTGCATATCACCTGTTCTGGGTTTATGCCGAGACAATACCAAATGTCGCCGAAAGGTGAAGGCAAATATCTTTAGCTCCTCTAGTATGGAATACAAGGTGTGTATTGTTCCACACCATCTCTGCTATGCTCTTCAAACTTAAAGTTCTCCTAACTTTTTGAAAAAAAAAAAACAAGTCTTGTTCGCCTTACCATTCGTGTTGAGAATATGTCAACATCCCTCTATCTCCTTACTTACTTAATGGAGAGGTGCCGGGTCTGCCTGGACCAGTGATTTTTTCGTCGTCCACCAGTCATATGGTTATGTTGAGATTTTTATTTTTGGTTCTTTGTCCTCTTTTCGCCCCTTCTCCAGGGATTATTTTTCAATAATCGTCGTATCGTGTATTTTCTAGAGACAGAGAAAGTCCTGATACTGATCAGTAGACGATGACCAGGCGTTCAGCCACAGACCACCTACCGCCTCAAAACCTTACCCACGATACTTTAGTATTGTCAGCACTGTGTCTCGGTAGCTTTCAACTTGCACGCGCATGACACGACGTGGCGGTGGGGATACTTGGGGATTTTACGACTATGGTGGTGGAGGCCTGCCCCATGTTGCGCTGTATCTGAAGATTTTTCACGAGACGAATATTTACAGTCCGGACTAGGCTCTACCCTGTCAGATGTTTTATCCCAGAGAATAGTGTCCCTCAGGGAGAGTATTGCGTGACCTTATTTCAGGTCAAAATTAAGAGCCTGGCAAAGGTGATACACACCGCATTCATTCATTATATGTGGACGATGTTAAAATTTCTGTATCTTTCGTAACTTTTCTAGACGTGAACGGCAGTTTGAATCGCAGTCAATAGAATGAGAGAATGGGCAGACGAAATGATTTCAGGTCTCCTTGCGAAATGACGGTGTGTGTTCTTTTTCACTGCGCCGGGGACTGTTTTTAGATCCCATTCTGAATTTAAACAACATATTTATTTCTTGCAAGCAGGTACACAAATTTTTAGCATCATATTTTTACTAGAAGCTCAGTTTTCTACCTCGCAAGTAATAAGGAGTTAAAAAAAGTGCCTTACGCTCCTCAAACATTCCTCAGTGCTGTCGCAGATGTCTTGTGGGTCCGACCGCCTTACTTTTCGCGGCTTACACCGCCCTAGTACAGTCTCGCTTAGACTACGGTGCCTTGGTTTATGAATCGGCATGTGGCCGTCTGTCCTAAAGATGTTGAACCCTGTCCACCACCTAGTGGCCCAGACCTGCTTACCAGCCAATGGGTAGATCACCCGTTCTTCAAGGTTTAGATGCCGAAACACACCAAATGTCGCTTGAAAGGCGAAGGCAACATCTAGCCTCTGCTATGGATACAAGGTGTGGCTTTGGATTCCACATCCCTGCTATGTTCTACAAACTTAGAGGCCTCTCCCAACCTTTGAAAAAAAAAAAATTTTGTTCGGTTTTCAGTATTCGTGTTGAGAGTATGTCGACATCCTCTATCTTCCTCTTACTGAGATTATTTTGATGCAACTACTGACAGAGTTGTTCCATGGGACTTTCCGTCATATTCGGTGGATCAATCTCATTCTAAGTACAATAAGAGGATTGTCTCTCCGCTTGTTCTTTCAGCAGGAGTTTGTGCCTTATAAGAAAAAGTATTGGGTCTACGTTCAATTGTATACCGACGGAGGAAACCTCAAACTTTGAAGTTGTGCAGTTCGTTCCTTACTGCATGTGGAAAAGCCACAAAACTTGACCCTATTGCTAGGCATTTTCCACTGATGATTTGTATGCTTTCTCATTAGCCATCTACGAGTATAGCAGTATTAGCAATATCGCTGCAAGCAGTTCTTTTCTGCTGACTCCCAGAGGCTCAATGTCCCCTCTTCCTTAGTTGAGAATAAGAACCTCCTGCGCAGCTGTTGCATGTACAAATTAACGAGGACCTTTCAACTTGGACATATTTCATAAAGTTCTGCTGGGTGCCCAGCACCGGTATCAGTGGCGTAACTAGGGGGGGGGGCAGGGGTACAAGCGGCCCGCGGCCACTCTTGGGGAGGTGCCGAGCTGAGTCCACCCACATGTGCCTGATGGAAAAAATGGTAGCGGGGTTGCCATGCGTGAGAAGTAGTATCAATGGTTGCTGGTTGGTGAGGGCGCAAATTTCATTTGCCAAGTGGTTGCTTCTACCTAAAGTTACGCCACTGGGTGGTATACCCGGTAAATATAGCAGATAAACTACCTTTGAGGGAATGTGGCCTGGCAACCGGCCTGCCCCATTAGATCTCAAATCCATTATCAAAAAAGTCATCTATTAACTCCTGGCAGTTGGATTTCAGTATGCAAACAGAGAACAGTTTCTGGGCCGTTAAGCTCGTCTTGAGGGTGTGGAGAATTTCATAGACGACGCCATGTTGAGGTCCTCCTGAGTCACTTACGAATTGGACCGCCGTCTTACCCATTTATACTTCTTTACGGTGGTGATATGAAACCTGTGATAACTGTGGGAAAGTTAACGTCCTTCATACATTATGACAATGTGAGTGGCATAGGAGTGTCATTGATCCTACTTCACAGAACACTTTAAATTTTCACCATCCATTCCATCCAAAACATTTCACTTGGTGAACAACTTTGTGTACCATCTCCAACGTGTTTGCGACTTTTTAAACATAGTTGACTATTTACACCAGCTACAACTTTAACTACCTTCAGATACCGGCAATGTTTTACAAAATGCGTTTGGCACCACTATGGCTTGGTGCCCTTAAAGCCACTAAATGTGCAATCATCATCACTTTATTAAAGTGCGAAACTTAAGCGCATGTGTGTATGTGTATGTATATTTTCAGAATCATTTGATAGAAGTCGCTATATTCCATGTATATAGACATTTCATGAATATAGACAAAAAAAAAGATATTTTACCCAATAGCCACATACCGCGCCAAATATGAGGTATGTGTGACAGTTCTACGAAAATAGGCTTCTCGAGAACGCCTCGTTCTATGAACATACTGAAGCATGCGATGTTACTTGTAGCAACTACCATGCATTAAATATGTGACAAAGGAGAGTAGCGTGTAAGAACCGGCTCGTTAATGCCGGGTTCGAATCCCAGCCGCGAACCCTTTATTATTTCAAAGGTATTCTTGAAGGGGTCCAAACCTAACCCCAGGTTAACTTTATTTTTTCGTTTGTGAATAATTTGGCCCAGTACTTTTGGGTGGTAATGCTGAGCGTACAGTCGGCAGAAAAGTATGCGGGGCGCGAAAGTTCCAGCCGAAATGAATTGGTTGAACCTTTGACGGCGCGCGGACGCTCTCAAAAATTAAATCAATCAATCAATCAATTAACACCAACAACACCAACAATCAATCAATCAATCAATCAATCAATCAACGCACCAACTAATCAATCAATCAATCAATCAATCAACTTCAATCAATCGTCCTAACTTAACAATCAATCAATCAATCAATCAATCAATACTTTATTTTAAGACTGAAACTGATGTAGTATGGGGCAAAAAGTCAGAAGTTTGACCTCTGCAGCCTTACAATTGGCACACGGCGACATACTCACTTCCAAGTATTAATATTCAGTTTCAGCTTTTAACATTGTGACACAAAAATAAAAAAGAACAAAGAACAGCATCAATTAATCACACTATTGGAAATAGCAAGTAAAATGTCTATATATTTTCACATATTGCAGATGCACACGCACATGACGACATATTTAGCCACATGACATATTACGGTACATGAGAGGACTGTAAAAGAATATCTCGTATTATTCTAAGGATAAATGGAAACATACACAAATACACGACCCCAATAAAAGCGCGAATTTTTTAAATCGCAGAAAAAAAAATTGATCTCAGATTGCTTCTGGCATTTGCCTAAATATACTTCTAGGTTTATTTAGAACGGTCGCAGCGCTTGCAATTTAGCATCTGAACCCAATTTGTACGATTTATTGGTATATTTTTCCTAAATGCACTCTTCAAGGAACGTCATATACCTCTATATTTAATGGGCTCTAAATGCGACCAAGTGAAAGGGTTCATAGAATCGGAGTGGCAGATCTATCGTGTCAGAGTATACTCATATAGTTAAAGGCTATTAGACGTAGTTCTTTAAATAATGGAGGTGTATGTGTATCGAAAGGAAATATTGAGTACTGTGCGAAATACCTTTTTTCAAGAAGGTGTGATTTTTACATTTGACCAAGATGTGGTACAATCTACACTAAATTACAGGTTCAGATGGTATGCAAAAACGGCCTTGTATATAAGCACTTTTATGCGGACGAGGCAATACATTTCTGAATTGGCATAGTTTCCAAGCACTCGCGATAGCTTTATAACAAACATTGTTAACGTCAGAATCCCAAGACATGTGTTCATTAAAATAGACTGAGCGTTTTGACGTTTGGGACAATTTCAATTTTCAGAGGGGCCCAATATAATATTTAAAGAAAGAAACACGTCTATTCTTAGGTTTAAAAAAGCCAGCCTTGCTTTTGCTCGTGTTGATATTAGTGAGTTAACTTCACTCCAATTATAGCTTCTTCAGTGAAGCATTCGTTTCATTAACAAGGTCTTCGGCTTCGTACATGAAAATAGACTAGAATCATTGGCATAAATGATGAAGGACGGGCCGGTTACATAATATCGTTAATGTGTATAGATTAAAAAAGAAAATCTTGTGCCGCCTTTTGCGGTACTTCAGTTATAAATCGGTACAGAAGAACTGTGCAGTACATTTATTAAGACAAATTTCTGGCGAAATTTGAAGTATGATTGTAAAATAAACTAAAAGTAAACCGCGAATTTCATAACACTCGAGCTGTTTGTTATGGCAGTATGTTCAATAAGGTCGAACGTATTTGAAAATCACGAAGACGCCTAAAATTAACTTTTTTTCTTCAAACGACTTTAAGATTAACCTCTGCTTCAGGAACGCGAACTCCGTTGATCGACCTCTACGAGTACAACTGTGAGTCACAAATTAATTAAAATTTAGCAAAAAGAAACTTGTGACTCTATCCTGAATAATTCCGCCAATGCATTTCAAAAAACACAGTATCGATATTGGCCTATTATTCAAAAATTCATTAGTTCCTCCTTTAAACAAAAGTGTTATGACTTTGCAGTTTGAATGTTTTAGAAAAACACTAATTGACAATGCGAGTTCATAATATGTGTTTAATACAGGCATAGAACGTCCAAACGTGCCTTAACTGGTTTGATCAACAGATCGTCCATATCACAGGAGTTGTATTGAGAGATGAGAATTGAATTTGATTCTATTTTGATCGGTTGGTAAAAACTGCGTTATCGTTTTAGGCTGCACATACGTTACCGATGAAGGTATATGGTCGCGACTAACAATGCGAATAAATAACTATTGAAAGCTTCAGCGATGTGACGTTTTTTTGGAATGCTACTCCTGACCCTTTTCATTACGTGTATAGCTGATCTAGAGGACATCAAGCTTTAATACATCATTTAATGTTTCCATACTAATTTGCTTTATCCATGCATGACTCATTAGATAAATTATTAAGGTGGCTTGTTTTGTTTGACGAGCATTGTTCAATGACGTTAAAATTGTTTAAAATGTGAATTGTCTTGTTTATAGGCACGCGCTAGTTTAATGTGCCTGCAATCGTCTTTGGCTCTTTTCGTTCTAGAAGTGCAATAATGATACCAAAGGCATTTTTTGCTATGTGGTGATAGACCCTGTAATACGCTCACGCCAGATTGGTTGCTTGGCAACGCGCGGGAACTTAAATTTTGATTCGATCTAGTGCGTTTGCGATAGTATGTGTTGCTAACACAAACTATTCACCGACTTAGTATTTTCCCCCCGTGTGTTGCAGTACTGGTAAACCAACTGTAACTCAGCTCCCTCCTGTCCCCCATGTAGCACCTTCGAAGTAGGAATCCCGTACCATTTAGTTCAGGGAGCTTGTCGATAACACTAAGTTTTTTTCCACTGCAAAAAGAAATGCCAAATATACGCTGACGCTCCTGACAGTCCAAATGTTCGAGAAAAAAGCAGTTTCACTGTGATCGGAACCGGGTCCCCTCCAGAAGGAGGCAGCGCGGATCGAGGTTCGGCAACTCGTTGTTGGGCGCTGCCAATGTTGACGGCGGCAGCGTTCATCTCTACGAACCAGCCGATCCGCGTAAGCGCCGTTGTTTAAAATGCCCGGTGCGTAAAGTTGCCAAAACTGCCATCCGTGCATCCGATCTGACCTCAATCATGGTGAAGGAAGAAAATAGATAGGAGGACACCTTTAGTGACGATAGGCACTTGCAGCAGCGCTTCACGCCTGATTGGCTAGTTGTGGAGGTAGATGCCAGCGCCGTCAATATAGGCAGCGGTTACAATCGAGCTTCGGGAGTACAGGTGAAGGTAGTTTAGTTGTGGGGTGTCTGGCCTCACGCGTGAGACACTTATGCTGGGTCCTCTTCAGTGGGGCTTAGTTTTTTTTTTTTATCGAACATTTTATTTTTGTCGAGGCTTTTGAGTTTTTACGATGTTTTTTTACGATTAACACTGAAACAAAACGAATGTTGTCGACGAAATCACAGCAATTAAAGGTATAGGACTCCTTTCAGAGGTAAAGTATGGGATACAGCGGCCTGCGGCTGGCTGACGCCGCGCTGCTGGGGGGGCTATGTGTTCATCGTTCTGGGTAAATAAAATGAGCAGCCGTAGACCGTCGCCGCGAAGCAGCCTGAATGCAGCGGCCATGCTCCCGCGCCTTACGCGCCCTCCGAATCCGAAATCCAAGTTCCTGCGCGCTGCCGAGCAGCCCATCCGGCGTGAGCGAAGTTGCTAGGTGTCCTCCTCCCTCTTCGTTTTCCCTTCCCAGCAGGGTCCAAGCGATCGATATAGCGCAACCGGGACCGCGCAAGGTGCCGCTTGTAAGCCGTCATGTCATGAGTCTGCCTTCAGCCAATGCGATGGGCATTTTGCCGCATGCTGCTGGGTAGAAAACATGTCACGGCACCTGTTTAGCTCCTGTTATATCCTTGTATGTCGATGGAAGCAAATTAAAGAAATTGATCATGAACACTAAAGAAGCGCGTGCGCAAAGCGGGAGTCCTGAGTGGCCACGCCGTCAGAAGTGCAGCCACACCGGCCACATCCTTTTCGGCTGGAGCCCAGCACAAAATTTACAGCCGATCAGCCCGTTACCTCATATAGAAGCATTCGCCACTGGGTCAGGCAGACGGAAGTCTTTTGCCAGCACTCGATCCACATGCCACTGACACCCACGACGCCTGTACCCCTGATTTTGTTTTGTTTAGCAAGTTCGCTCTATTAAGCGCTTAGTCTTCTACTGCACTAACTGTCTCCTGTTTGTCACTTGCGACATTATTCCGTCCGCTTTAATCCAGGAATGCTACTGAACCCAAAAATGACGATAGTCCTGTTGGGTGTACATTTATATTACTATATTTTCGTTTATATTTTGTTTAGTTTATAAAAAAAAAATTATCTAAGTTTGTGACCCTGCAATTATAGTTAAGATTTAATTTTCTTTGGAGTTTATTTCTTGTGAAATTCAGTAGGTACTTTGAGCTATTTCTGCTGGGAATTGAGTTTATAGGAGATTATTTTTGTTACATTCTCCAATTCCTTGAAATTAGCAGCTATTTAACTGCGTAAAATTGAATATAAATTAAGGTTTGGTACCATCACCCGTTGTCATGAAGGAACCTGACGCTAAAGTTAAACCCCCTTTGTCAGTAGTTCTAGATTTAAAGGAAATTAAGTGGAATCTCCGGGACCACTGACCTTCGTTCTTTTATGTAAAGTTTATGTATAATCGTCTTTTTTGTTGTTTATTTTGTCGCTGTGTTCTTCATTGCACTTGAGTTTTTCGGATTTCTCTGAAAAATACGGAACTCTAATATAGTTGTTGCTAATTGCCTTCCATACAAGTATGGTGAGTAGGGATTTACAGAATTTGTTCAATTGGAGGAATATAAGGAGCGCCAACGGATCCAACTACGAGCATTTTTAGTGGCGCTCAGCTAATCCTGTAGAGAGAGCGCCTGCTCAGGTTATAAAGCTAACGGATTAGCTGTTGTGATAGTGTATCGCTCTTCATCTTGAATAGAGTCTGGCGGCTTCTGACCCATAATGAATTTTCCGACGTTTGCCATCCGGGCCGATAACGCTGGTGGTCTCGGGGATTCTAAGGGAAACTGCTGCGTATGTTCATACTGCCCTCCCCCCCCCCCATATCAGTAAAAAAAGATGCAGTCAAAGAAGAATATTGCTGAATAGGCCCATAGACAGGTCGAAATGCTGGTTGCGATAAGCACCTCCGCGGACTGAGCTTTCGAACAAGGAATTTCGCTGATATGATAGCGTAGTTGAGCATGTTCATCAGGATGAGGATATAACGAATATAGTGATTGCTTGTCGTGCACATGTGCGGATTACGCGCAGCGCGATATCAGTGAAACGGAGCGTGGGGGGAGGACGCCGTGGGCGAATATTCGACACCCTCATTCTTTGCGGTTGCCCTGCACGGTTGGTGGCTATCCCCTTCTTCTACTACAGTGTACCAGAATACTTAAGTAGGTAACGGAGGCCTGTCAGAAGCACGGTGATTGACGCGCACAGCTCGTCGACACCGGCGCGTTATCCAGAAGGTGTGCGTAGTACAGCATACGCCGTGCTGGCGGAATCTCTGGTGCCGCTTGGTGGAGTGCGCATAGGGATTTCTGATACAGCTACGACCTGCCAGTGGTCGTACTGCGGCATCACTACGCTGCGGCATCGACCAGTAGCAACATGGTGCTCATGTATTGGACGGCATAGCGGTTACCTCTTCCTTTACATAAAATATTTGCGATTTTGGTGTTAGCGGATTGCGGTAAGTTGTGTTTCAGCGTAGAATGGCTGCGACTTTCTGTTTGTCGGATGCATATTTAAATAAATACCATTTCTTTGGTCGCAAAGGCCGAACATTGATATTTGAAAGGGATATCTTAAAACTGGTGCTAGTTTTCATTTCCCCATCTTATTTTATAATGAAAACGAACGGCACATACTAAAGTCCGAAATTGTTTTAGTGTTTTTAATACCCCAGGTTAACTTGTCTTCTTCTCGCCCGCTTTTTTCTTTGACCTAATCAGCTCGCTTCACTTTAATACCTACATTCTTGTGTTTATTTATGCGACGAACCACCCAAGCGCCGGTCGCCGCAAGCGCGTGAGAACCTTTATTTACACGCCACGTGACGGCCGAGGACGCATCCGACGTTCACTTGTAAGAATATTTTGGCAAGTCACGTGACAATTTTTATCACGCGTTTTAACATTGAACTTAAGTCCAAAACTGAGACAATGCGCAATGAATGCAACTAGCGCTTTAGTAAGACTCAAGGAAGAAAACAAGCAACTATTTCACATAATTTAGACCAGGAAACAACACCACACGTGATTAGGCAGGGTAAAAGTTGTAATAGTTTACCGCACGGCATTGAAATACATGTTTGCTGGGGGCCGTGAAGCGCATAAGCATGGTTACAATGCGTGCAGCACATGGCAATGGAAGGTATACTGATATACCACATAAGGTAAGCGCATGAAAACAAATGAACACCACCCTTTCGATGCTGATCTTTGCGACTTCGGCTCGTTATGCCCCCAAATAAGAAACACTGCAAAAAGTTAAGGAACTTGTGAAATTGCGCTTCCAGTAGAGAGTTGGCAGGTCAGGTTTCCATAGTGCGCGTCGCGACCGATGCCTGTGGGATCACGATAGAGCTGTTGCTCACCACTGGTGACAATAACGGTTTGTTGCCTAAACGCTGCAACGATGGGTCGGTGAACTGGTTTTCCGCTTCTTCGTCCTGCGGGTGCGTCATCACCAGTCCGGGTACACTGGGCAGCAGAGTCGGTACCGGGTCTGCCTAAGCGCTGGGTGGCCCACGAGGGATCCTCACTTTTCCGCCGATGTGGATTAGTCTGAAGGAGAAGCGAGTTCAAAGGGTGCCTGCAGACAAGGCCTGCTTCTTCGGCGACGCCGAACGACCGTTGAAGATACTTCTCCCAAAGACTTTGCCTGTCCCGGAACGCCGCATGCCGCTTACCCTTTCACTCGGATGAGGCCTGCCTTAAAACCCAGGAACAGAGCAAGAGTTCTGTCGCTGTCTCGCCGGCGGCATTTCGGTACTACTCTTACGCGTTCACTATCCGCAAAATCAGAACACAAGATTCAAAGTATATTACGATCGCACCATGAAATCCGCGAAATCGCAGTCCCGACACGCGCAACGCCTGAAGAGAAAAGCACGCGGAACTATATCGTTTCACCCAGTCGTACCGCAGAAAGACATAAAGCGTGAGTTCCTGTTCAGGTTACCATCTGGCGGCACAAGCTCAGCACCAAGGGTGCAGTTGCCAACGCTATGAGCTTGCGCTTCTTAGCCTCGCTGCGGTTCAACATATGGTGAAACGACGTAGCAAACAAAATGGCATCGCACCGTCAGTGAAAAAAGGCGGCTGCGCGGTTTTTTCCCTGATAATCCCGACTGTGCGCCGCCACCGTCAATACACGCGCCCTCACGAGCTCCCGCCGCCGAGCCGCCCGGTCCCAACACTACCCAAGTATTCTAGCAACTCTACTTAACATACGGGATCGCGTGGCTGATATGATAGCGTAGTTGAGCATGTTCATCAGTGATGATGATATAACGGATATAGTGAAATTACTGTCGTGTACATGAAAAGATTACGCGCAGCGCGATATCAGCATAAACGGAGTGTGGGGAGGACGCCACAGGGCGAATATTCGACACCCTTACTTTATGGTTATTCTGCACGGTTGGGACAAGTCCTTCTTCTCCTACCATGGTCGCGGATTGCGTGACAAAATGCGGAATCGCTCTGCCTCACGTAGCCTTTTTTACCCATTCGCATTGCTCAGCAGGACGCTACTACAATGCAGCAAAAAAGAGCCGTAACACGGCAAGCAAGAAAAATAAAAAGTAGCCAAATATTTTATGTTGTAATGGTTGCGCAACAAATTGTGCAGGATGAAGCATATCAAGGGGAAGAAGAACGCAACACTATAAATAAAACGTGCGGTGAACTTTGAAGTCATATAAAGCAAAATATACGTTCAAATATTTATTCATTGAACATAAGATATACAAGTTAATATTAAATCCAGTTTTAATACTGTACTTCTAGCTAAAGATTATGATTCCTTCCTAAGACGACTGTAAGCTTGTTTAAAAATGTAGGTATTAGTGTGTGAATCGACTCCGTCTATATAGGAAGCAAAGCGCCGCATCTTGTCCAGACTAAGATGGAAAAGGGTACAGTAGGGCGTCCTCGTAACAGCGGACCCGTTCGTTTCGCTTAGGGCAGGCGCTTCTTCGCGATTCGAAGAGGCGCGACTATGCCCCGTTTCGCCTTACGACAGATCGCAACGGATGCTACGGACCATCTCAGTCAAATCATGGCCATGAATTATCACTGGGCTACACGCCTTGCGTTTCTGCGCCCGTTCCCGATATCACGTGACGATCACACGGCATCGAACTGGCTCAGATGGCTCCCAGCGTCCACTGCGTCCACCAGCTTGCCTGTTTATTAACATTATCATAAAAAGACACATTTTTCTTACGTCTCCTTTGTTGTTAATTATTAAACGAAACAACTTATATTTTTGAAATGCAACTGAGTGACGTTTTTCCATTCCGGCTTTCTAGATTACTGAAGCAGGCCTCTGGTGCCTCTGCATCGGATGCGGTCTGACAGGCATCCTAACTCGACACTGCTGGACGGTTCCAACGGACTACAAGGGGCTGCCGGCCAAAGTAGCGTTCGCCTTCTTCGACAGGATCGTGTGGTCCATTTTCATCGCTTGGATCGTTTTCGCTTCAGCTACGGGACGAGGAGGTGAGAGACACAATAAAGCGATAAAGCGGTTTCTACTCAGTAAAGTGCGAAAAGAACTCGTAGGAGTATTTTTTCAGCTTGATATGCGTGGGGCCTGTGAACATAAAAGTTTTGTTTTAATAAAAATTAAACGTATTTTATAAGAAAGCTACAATTTTAAAAGACCATCACTACTTAAAATGCAATGTTTGTACAAATTTTGGCTTCCAACAACTTGCTCATCTCATTCCCGACATAGTAGGACACCATGTCATAGATTAAATGGCTCAAACTAACAGTTTATCTCGTATATTGAAAATAAATTTTTTCAGCGATCTATCAGAAATATCTCATGTCCAGCTGGTACATCAACTTGTTTGTCAACGCGCATGTTTCAGTATTTGTCCGATGGCTTAATACTCGTGAATTTTTTATTTTTATTTGTGTCGTTATTTTTTTTGCGCAATATAGAGTCAATATTGTAGCCCAAACAGGAATGGAGGTGATGTTAATGCATAACTAATATACCAGAGGTTATGCAATGCGACACAAGAGGAAAAGGCTGGTGCAACCAGGGGATAGAATTCTCATCACAATACAACTTCATCTTCTTTTGCACGAGCCCCTCAGACTTCTACGTCTGAAATAAGGAATATGCTAAAATACACTGTTTCGCCTTAAGGTGTACTCCAGCTAAAATCGAGCTCATTGCACTGGAAATTGAACCTACACCTTCTTGTACTGCAGAACTCTAGAGTATACAGTACTACACAAATGAAGCATCTAGGATTATTGGCGAAGTTTAGCTTCTCTGTTTTATTATTTATATTGCTTTATGTCTCGTTGGGAGACCTTGTTGGCTTTAGGACCACAACTTTGTTTCTATACATATTGCAGAAAAAACAGAATACGAATATATTGATTGTACATGTCTTTGGTATAGAATTTCGGGTATTCTGGTGTCCAATATTTGTAGCTCTTCAAATCTTTAAAGCTTTCTGTGCTTCATTCAACAAAAACCTTTTGCGACCCTAAAATTAAAAATAAACGGCTGTTTTATTTTTATCTTTAAAAGTAGCAATATGTTTATTTTCTCCTAAAACCGTCGTTCTTTTTTCCTATTTTGAGCAGGACCCGAGATAAAATAAAATGCGTAATCTTTTTAGGACGAAAAAAATGTCAAACCGATTGCCAGACATTAAGAACAGTAGTGGAAAAATATCACTCAAACACTTATTTGAGATATTGTGTTATCAAAAAGAAACACCGGACCACAATTAAGAAACCATAACGGGACATCAAGAAAGTTTGTATTTTAAATTGCTCTACCAATAGGCAGAGCAATAAACGTTCTAAAACACGAAATGACAATATGACGATAATAATCCCTGAAGAATGGGAACAAGAGAGACAAGGAACAGAGGTGTTTGTCCATTGCTCCCCTTGTTTTCCTTCTCCAGATATTATTATAGTCATTCTTGTCCAGCTCGCTTTCAACATTGCAATAATTGTATTATCATAATAACCTTAAAAATGAAGGCCGTTCACCCTTGTTAGATGTTGAACAAGCAGGAGCTGAAAAACGCCGTTTGCTCTACTGGCGTATAACTCCTGGTTAGCTAAGTTGGTAGAGCGCTACACTGGAAATGGAGTGATCCCTGGCCTGATACCGGGACCAGGCGGATTTTCGGGTCACGCAACAGTCGCCTAGCTCTGCTTAGAAATTCGTGTTTGTCCTTTGTCCCCATTGTTCTCTTTCTCCAGGGATTAATATCGTCATTTTTGTCCAACTTTCTTGCTCCTTTGTATTAATTGCATTATTATCCTGACAATCATGTCCGGAAAAGTTACATATTAAAACGCGGCGCATAGCTTTGGCTGATAACTTTCATTAAACAAAAATGACGGCATCGTGATTGAACATTTTGTGTTTACATCTTACAAGTAAAGCTTTTTTTTTCGCAGGATTCTTAGGGAGGTTTCTGGCCTGGCCTGGATTCGTGCCGTTGAGCCGTCTTTCCTTCGGCGTGTACTTGACCCACATGCCCTTTTATTTCCTAATGCACCACAATGCCAGGGAGCGGATATTTTACTCGTACTTTACGCTGGTGAGTCCAAACAGCAGAAATGCTTCATTGTTGAATTTTTCAAGTGGTCAAAATACGTGGCATATTTTAAAGACCCCTTGAAGACGCAAAAAGTTACTTCCCAAACATTTAGGCCACAACAATCCGCGAGATAAGTGAGTGAATTCAACGCAGTAGCCAAATTCTAGAAAACGATATAGAATACCACCAGTATGGGAATAATTTATTTATTATTAAATACTTAATTAATTGAATAATTAAATATTATTTAATTAATTATTTAATTAATTAATATTTTTTATTCTTTAAGTCATTAAATTATTAATTCATTCATTCATTTATGGTACTGTTTATGGCTGTATACAGGAAGAGTATGAAGGGGCGATACATATCAAAATTATAAGAACGCACAAAAGAACAAAAAGGTTCTTCAACTCTGACTAAGTTTTTCTTTTTAAGCAAAACAAAAAAGGATTTATGAATACGATAGCTGAAATATGTAGACTGTTATCTCGACTCACTATAGGACTGACAAAATTTCAAACAAGACGGGACGACCTACGACTACTGTGTCACATTCAGGTCATATCAATATCTTTATGCCCCTAAAAACAATCGGATCAAATAAATTGTACTACTGATGATCTTAGACACATGGCGCGAGTGATTTTGTGACAATGATGCTTTGCTCGGCGCTGGACGGAGTGAGCTATAAAACGAGAGATTAAAACAATTCGATTTAAAATAAACCGGAATATTTTATAACGTGCAATGTTTTGTCTTGCGTTGTATCGCTTGCTGCTGTGCCCTTGCCCCCGACGCCGGTCATTTGTACATTGTCAGGCGACTTTGTTTCCTCTTTTGTTATTTTTAAACCTTAGAAGTAGAGATTTTTGCTGTCTTGAGAAAATAGAAGGTCTCATTTGTTGATGTATTGGTTCATTGATTAATTTATTGATCGGTATCACTCTTCCTTTCGATCCCGGAACATGACACTCAGTTTATGGTTTCCAAACTGCTGAACCTTTCGTGATAGAAACGTTTTGACGCAGTACATGTTAATCATATAGAACAATAATTTGAGTGTGAACAATAAAAATGGAGTCTTCTTCCCTGGTGTCATCGTCTAACGTCTAAAAATAAAGTCGATTTGAATAATTAACTTGACATGGCAATTGTGCTGCTGCAAATTGTTTATTTAATATGGTCTGGACCCAAAGAAGATGCTAAAATTAGTGTTTAATACGACGCCCTATGCCAGCAGTAGGACTGTCAACAGGGGACATGCGTTCAAAGCCGGGTGAGGGCAAACTAGGGATTTTCATCATCGCCTTTATTGTCGAATACAAAAGCCAGATTGCTCTACAAAATGTAGCGAAACCCGCCTCCTAAAAAGCGGCTATATGTTTTTTTTTGTTGCGTAGTGTGTTATGAGCGCTATATAAAGTCGCAAATATTTTCAAAACCTTGTGGGGTGTTTATTTTCTGTTAAATTGTAATACGCATAAAAATGATTTTTATAGACGGTTTGTTGTGATACAGACACTCGGTAGGGTATTCAAGAATAGAATTACCTCACTATACTCATTGAGAAAATGGGAACGCAGGAAGGACTCTAGATTGCCCCACCTACAGCGCAAGAGCTTCCTACCCGCTCCCTCCATACATTGGCTTCCTACGCGAAACCAACGTAGGGGTTGGTGGCAAAGAGCACGTGCTGGAGTGCAAGCATAAAAAGAAGACGCCCTGCCACTCTTATTTTGTCAGTGGCTTCAGCACCTTATATTCTAAAGAAAATTCAAGAGCGCGTTTTATTGTATATAGCCTACTCTCATTTGGCCTGCGTATCATCAACGAAATCTACCTTTAACCTTCCTCTATTCAAGAAAATGTCACGGCGTTACCAATCTTTCACAAAATGTTTAGATGTAATCAGCCTTAAAAAATAAACGAGCTTCTCCTTCACACATCGTAATCGTGCTTCATGTTTATGATATTTTGTTTATTCTCCTTCTTTTCGTAACCCGCTTTGGGACGCGAAGCTTTGGAATAAATCAACAATTATTTAAAACCATACCAAATAAGAACACGAGCTTTTTTATCACTTCCACGAATGACCATCATCTTATGCGGGCGAAACAGCTAAAATTTATGTTGATTCGGTTTGTTTGCAGCTGTCGCAGACTATCAGCAGCTTCGTCTGGAATCTGGGGCTCAGCTTGCTGTTGTTCTTGGTTTGCGAGGCCCCGACAAGGGGCTTGGAGACACTGGTGTTCAAGCCTGCAAGGCGAGCGCGGGAGGAACAAGAAAACGGAGACTGCTGCAAGACCAACGGTGCCCCGCCCTTCAGTAAACCCGGGAGCCGCCAGGTTCAGAAGATTTCGACAAACTCCAAGTGGAAAGCCTTTGAGAAGCCCAAGAGTGATGACGACTCCTGCTGCCATTTGTAACTGTGTTGCAAAATGTTGTCGTCCAGCAGTCTTCAATATCAGAACACCAAGGGGAGGAATCCTTATCTGTGCCCCCCGACAGTCATCGATCATTGAGTACAAAGCCCGCCAATCTTAATGGTGGTGCATAGTCTATGCTTCGTGTAATTCATTCCTGGATGTGTGTTTTCTTCTGAATAAAACAATGCATGTTTATTTGGATACTTTTTTAAAGAAAGGCAAAATTGTTGTGTGTAAGTTATACAGCCGGAAGTTAGTCTGCCTTAGTGGGCGTCTGGTGTCTCCTCTTTAGATGAGCAATTTAGCGAGTGCAGTGCAGCCGCTTGCCTGTAGTCTTTAATGTGCGCCAGGCAGTAGTGATACACGACCGCAAGCCGGTACAATTAAAGAAAGGAATTTGATTATATATATATATATACCCCGATAACAAGGTAACAGAAATGTAAAAGGCGCTAATCAGCGCCTTTTACATTTCTTCGTCAAAACACATGCGTTCTATGGGAATATAACCTATGCTTTAAGGTGAAAAAACGGACGACAAACAAAACAACAGAGCTTCGTCGCAGTAGGGTTTATTCACTGGTTTGAGTAAAAAAATTCTCAATGAAATACGAAGAAATAAGATCGAAAATGAAACTGTCCCTTGCAATGATTTCTAACTAAACACACCAAGACTAGACAAGCCCGTGGAAGGCTGAACAGAGCATGGAAATTGAAAATGTACTGCATACAATAGCATTCTGAAGTTCCTCCAAATATGCTAAAAGAGCAAGCTCCGAAAATGGTTAATAAATTGCTGCATGTGCCTAGAATACATAGTACACTTTCTGCCTTTTGTCAGTGAATATGCGAGTTTAAGCAATGTATGTATATACCTTTTTGTTTTTTTTAAGCTTAGCAGATTTGTTTTAAAAAAGCCGTGAAAGTTAGACTTATGCCGCTTGTAGTGGTGAGCCATACGGCCAGGGGGACATTATGTCGGTAGCTAATCTTTGCGATAACTTGGCTAATTAATTGAACATTGTTAATTAACTTTTTTATTAGTCAAAATAGGCATATGGTTCTAATTAGAAACTTGCTGAGCCTCACCGAAAACCACTAAATCAGTCATTTTCAGAAAGACTTTGAACGCGTGAGACGCGTAGTAGTGCACTAAAGTTACCACTCGTGGAGCAGGTACAAGGCTAGCGGTTGCATTAAGGCGCCCGCGCGATTTTTCCGTCTCTTTTAGCCCCAGCATTGTACCTGCTCCACAAGTGGTGACTTTAGTTCACTACCACGCTTCTACGCGCTCAAAGTCTTTCTGAAAATGACTGATTTTCAGAAAGACACTGATGACTGGTTTTCGATGACGCTCAGCAAGTTTCTAAGTGGAACCGTAAGTCTATTTTCCTGTATTAAAAAGTTAATTACCGAATTTTAATTAAATAGACATGGTTGACCGTTACGATTAGTCTCCTATACTATGTCCCCTTGGCCGTATAACTCACCTGCACAAACCGCATAAGTGTAACTTTCACGGCTTTTTTTGAACAAATCTGTTAAGCTTAAAAAAGAAACACCCTGCATATATATATATATTGTAAACGGAGAGGGGAGAGAGTGATTATTGAATTTATTGCATTAAGCTTAAGGAAAGGGATATATATATATATATATATATATATATATAATTATATATTAGGTGCAGCGCCTGTCCCGATGGGTAGCAGTGGTTTCCTAAATCCCTAGGAAGACGGGCCCTTTCCGACATTTGCAAGCTGAAATGACGTTCCACATCACTGCCGCAACTCGGAAGTAGCAGTACGACAGCCGTTGCTTAAGTCAGCAACGGCTGTCGTCCCCCCAGCTAAGCGAATTCGAAACTAGCAGTAAAGAAAGAGCTGTTCAAAAATTGAGTCCCCGTAACCAGTGGCTGGGATGGTCTACTCGGTTAAGGCGTCGGCCCGGATAGGCGAAGGCTGCGGGTTCGATGCCCGCTCCTGGCCCCAATTTTTCCCCAGATCCCTTTCCCTTTCACTATCTTTAATGCAACAAATTCAAAATTCAATCCCTCCCCTCTCCGTTTCCAATATTACTATGGCTGCACTTGTCAATTTTCCTTCAGTCCCAATATATACGTATATATTGTCACGAATGACGAGGTGACAAAACAAAGGAATAACTGAGAAAACTGAAACGTTTAATGGGGCGAACTTGTGCCCAAAAATAAAAGGATAAAAGAAAGAGCAACAAAGCGTCGCGGGCGTCGAAAGCGGCAAAGCAGCAGGATTGAACGCTGAGGCGAAACTGACTGCGGCTCGCCACGTGGAGCCCCTTATGGCACATGCGTGGGCCTCTGGAATAACCGGCGTATCGCGGAGAACATTTGGACCTCGAACAAGCAACAGGATTCTTGAATTTACCAGAATACTAGATTGCAGGAATAAGCAAAAGATGCGCCGCTCCCAGGAATCGAACCCTGGCTTTTCGCGTGGGAGACAAGCGCGATAACCGTTATGCCGCGGGCGCGGTGCCTACTTAGTCAGCTGCGCCCGCGGCATTATTAACCCTTTTAGAAAAAAGTGCATCGTCCCGATGTAGCACAAAACTAAAAAACAAATCCACAAGTAAAGGACAGCAGAATCGCGAGCCACAGTTCACAGCTCACAGTTCACTCGTCGACGACAGTGGAAAGTGCTATCGTTCGTAATACGGCTTCAGCCGAACGACGTGCACCACCTCGGGTCGCGGCTGACATCTGGTTGATGGTCGTGTTCTGTCGGGAAGAACTTCGTAGTTCAGATCGCCGAGGCGTCAGATGATTTTGTAGGGTCAAAAATAGCGTTTGAGAAGCTTCTCGCTGAGACCGCGGGGTCGTATCGGTGTCCACACCCATACCCGGTCTCCGGGTTGGAAGTGGACGTCCTTGCGACGAAGGTTATACCGGCGTGCGTCGACTCGCTGTTGCTCTTTCCTCCGCGAGTTGGGAGATCAGTTGAGCGTCGTCGTTGCCATCGTCGGTTGGCACGTGCTGCAGCATGGCGTCCAGCATCGTGGTAACCGTCCGGCCGTGTACCAGTTGGAACGGCGTCATTCCCGTGGTTTCTTGTACCGCGGTGCTGTACGCAAATGTAACGTACGGCAACACCTCGTCCCACGTCTTGTGCTCTACGTCGACGTACATAGAGATCATGTCGGCGATCGTCTTGTTGAGCCGCTCCGTTAGCCCGTTGGTCTGCGGATGGTACGCGGTGGTCCGACGATGGCTGGTGTGGCTGAGCCGAAGGATCTCTTGCGTGAGCTGGGCCAAGAATGATGACCTTCGGTCGGTTATCAAGACCTCGGGGGCGCCATGTCGAAGGAGAATAGACTCGACGAAAAACTTGGCCACTTCCACCGCTGTTCCCGACGGAAGGGCTTTCGTCTCCGCGCACCGGGTAAGGTAATCCGTGGCAACGACTATCCAGCGGTTCCCCGACGTCGATGGCGGGAAGGGCCTAAGCAAATCCATTCCAATTTGTTGGAAAGGGGTAGTAGGGGTCGATATCGGTTGCAGGAATCCCGCAGGTCTCGTCGGAGGTTTTTTACGCCGTTGGCACTCGTGACATGACCGTGTGTACAGATGAACAGTCTTCGGGAGTTTTGGCCAGTAGTACTTGTCACGAATCCGGGCGAGCGTCCTGCTGTAGCCCAGGTGTCCAGCCGTCGGGTCGTCATGGCATGCTTGAAAGATTTCTTCTCGGAGGCTGGCAGGCATAACCAGCAGCCAGGCAGGGTTGCTGGTTCCGAAGTTCTTCTTGAAGAGCACGCCTCGCCGCAGAACGAAGCTTGACAAGTCTCGGGCCAAGACTCGCGGAACGGAACTTCCTTGACCTTCGAGGTGGTCGATCACGGCGCGAAGTTCCCGGTCGTCTCGTTGAAGTGCTCCCATGTCGGTATCTGTAACTGCTCCGAGGAAACGGGCGTCATCGTCGTCGTCGGTCCTGTCGGGAGGAGATTCGACTGGGGCCCTAGACAAGCAGTCGGCGTCATTATGCTTGCGGTCAGACTTGTGCACAATGGTTAAGTCGAATTCTTCCAGTCGAAGACTCCAGCGAGCGAGGCGTCCTGACGGGTCCTTGAGGTTTGCTAGCCAGCAGAGTGCGTGGTGGTTCTGTGACAACGCGGAACGGGATCCCGTACAAGTACGGACACAACTTGGTTATCGCCCAGACGACAGCAAGACATTCTTTGTCGGTCGTTGAATAATTTCGTTCTGCCTTAGACAACGCCCGGCTTGCGTAAGCGATTACTCTCTCTGCCCCTTCTTGTCGCTGAACGAGTACCGCACCGAGACCGGTATTGCTGGCGTCCGTGTGTATTTCTGTCTCCGCCGACTGATGAAAATGTCCGAGGATAGGGGGCGACTGCAGCCTTCGCTTGAGTTCGTCGAACGCTTTTTATTGCTCTTCTCCCCACTGGAACTGCTTGTCGTCCTTCGTCAGATGCGTCAGAGGTGCAGAAATTTGTGCAAAGTCACGCACGAAACGTCTGTAGTAGGCTCACAGCCCAAGGAATCTTCGGACGGCCTTCTTGTCCGATGGCTTCGGGAATTCGGCAACAGCGGACGTTTTTGCAAGATCAGGGCTTATACCCTGAGCACTCACGACGTGGCCCAATAATTTCAGCTCTCCATAGGCGAACCGACACTTCGAAGGCTTCAGTGTCAGCCCAGCAGCCTTGAAGGCCCGTAGCACGGCTCGCAGTCTTCTGAGGTGCTCGTCGAATTCGCTTGCGAACACGACAACGTCGTCGAGGTAGACGAGACAGCTCTGCCATTTCAAGCCGGAAAGGACTATGTCAATAACAAGCTGGAAGGTTGCCGGCGCTGTGCACAGCCCGAACGGCATCACTTTAAATTCATACAGTCCGTCCGGTGTGACGAAGGCCGTCTTTTCACGATCTCGTTCGTCGACCTCGATCTGCCAGTAACCGCTCTTCAAGTCCATTGACGAAAAGTATCGGGCGTGGCGCAGACGGTCCAGGGTGTCGTCGATGCGGGGCAGCGGATAGACGTCCTTTTTCCTTACTGCATTCAGCCGGCTGTAGTCCACGCAGACTGCCCTTTTTCTTCACTAGGACTACTGGGGAAGCCCACGGACTGTTTGAGGGCTGGACGATGTCGTCATCAAGCATTTCCTGAACTTGTTTCTGGGTAACTTCCCTTCTTCCACGGAGGCTCGCTACGGTGGCCGATGCACAGGGAGCGCGTCGTCATCAGTAATTATTCGATGTTTCGCAACCGTCGTTTGGCGCACCTTTGACGACGTGGAAAAGCACTCACTGAACTCGGCGAGAAGGTCACTGAGTTGTCGTCGTTGTGGGGCTGGGAGGGACGGGTCGATGTCGAGCTCTGACGGCGTGGTTCTCTTGTGCTGCGTCGGAGAGGCGTCTTCTGAGATCGCGGCGATGACGGCTGAGTCCTGAATTCCCTCGACGTACCCCACAGCTGTACCCTTTGTAAGGTGCTGCGACTCTTGCCGTAAGTTGGTGACAAGGGCTACGGTACGCCCGTCCTGGAGCTCAGTTACGCCTCTTGCAATGCCAATCCCTCGTCCAAGGAGAAGTTGGACGCTTCCTTCCAACAGTGCTACACCGCAGGTGGCTTCTTCGGTCCCGACTGGCACGAAGACACTCGACAGCGGCGGCAGGTTTACGTGGCTGGTAAGGACTCGCGCTGTAGCTAACGTCGCTTTGGGATTTTCCGCCGATGGGATAGGTTTCCGAAGCGTGAGCTTGCTCTCCGCAAGGTCGATGATGGCGCCGTATTCACACAAGATGTCCATTCCAAGAATGACGTCCCTCGAACAGTCTTGCAGAACGATAAACTTCACAGGACAGGTTTCACCATGGATCTCAACGCGAGCGGTGCACCGGCCAACAGGGGTAATGAGATGTCCGCCGGCGGTTCGTATCTGCGGTCCGTCCCACGACGTCGTAACTTTCCGAAGGCGGCGAGAGAGCCTCCCACTCAAAACGGAGTAGTCTGCTCCGGTGTTGACAAGTGCCGTCGCGTCGTGGCCGTCGATGATAACATTGAGGGTATTCGACGCTGTTTCAGAAACGTCGATTCGGGGCGTTGCGGCGTTAGAGTGGGAGTGCTCCGACGATCTTGGAGGATCTTGGCATCGTTCGTCTTCGGCAACACCACCTCCTGGCATTGCCGCGCCTAGTTTTCCCGACGGAAAGCGGTGGGTGACAGGCTGTCTCGGCGAGACCGGCGAAAGGGCGAAGGCGAGCGTCGGGGGGACGGTGAACGGAATCCTCGGCGGGTAGTTGACTCAGGAGATGAAGAGCGGCGGAGGAGGCCTCGATGTCCCGAGGTCGCTCTCCGAGACGTGGTCGAGGGTCGTTGGGAGCAAACCCTCGTAGGCCCAGCCGGCGGTAGGGCATCGTCGGTAGATGTGGTCTGCTTCACCGCAGTGGTAACACAGCGGGCGTCGGTCGGCCGTCCTCCAGACGTCGGTCTTTCTTGGCGCAACTTGTTCTGGACGAACGTGCGCCCGATCTTCTTGGCGTCGGGAATGCTGCGGCTCTGGAGGCACACTTCGGGGAGGCGCAATGTACGGACGCGGGACTGGTGGGGCTCGTCGGACCATTGCGGCGTATCTTAACGTCGGTTCCTCCGGTGTCGCCGTGTTGATCGAGACTTCAGGTTGAAGGCTCTCTGAACCTCCTCTCGAACAACCTCGGCGAGCGACAGAGAGGATGGGCGATCCGCGGCGGGGAGCATCTTACGGTGTTCTTCCCGGACGATGTCGTGGACGATTTCCTGAAGGCCGTCGACACCAGCGGTGTTCAGATCCAGTCGGCAAGATGCGATGGTTGGAGGAGGAGGCACGCCGGCGAGTCGATGATAATGGCTTGCTCGGGACGACAGCGCGCGCTCGATGTTAGTGGCTTCAGCCACAAAACCGTCGACGGTTGTCGGGGGACTGCGGACAAGGCCCCGGAAAATTTCAGCCGTCACGCCACGCATGAGGAGGCGAAGCTTCTTCTCCTCGGCTGCCTCCGGATCGGCTCGTGCACATAGGCACATGACATTCTCAACGAAGATGGTCACGCTTTCGTTGGGGCCCTGCATCCTTGTTTGGAGAAGGTCCTCCGCTCGCTGCCGACGGTGGTGGTTGAGGAACGTTCGCTTCAACTCGGCGGCGCAAGACTCCCACGTAGTGAAGGATGCTTCGTGGTTTTCAAGCCAATGCCTCGCAGTTCCTTCGAGCGCGAAGTAGAGATTGTGGTGGCATTGTTCAGTCGTCCATCCGTTGTGGCTGGCTACACGTTCGTAATGTTGCAGCCAATCTTCAACGTTCTCGTGGGCCTCCCGTGGAAAGGCGTCGGGATCCGGTGTGCGATGGGAAGGTATACGGCGGTGGCGGCGGAAGGATTCTGCGACGACTGGCTGTCCATCGTTGGCCTCGTTGGCTGCTTAGTCTTGGGCGGCAGAAGTCCGAATTCCGGGTGTAGGCCTTGGGTGCGACGACTGAACCGGATCTCGGTAGTGCTTTTGTTGGTTCTTCGTGGGCTTGGCGTCGGACTTGCACTGCGGGCCCTCGGAGGGTACGCGGCAGGGGCATGCGGTACCCCGCACCTCCACCAAAATGTCACGAATGACGAGGTGACAAAACAAAGGAATAACTGAGAAAACTGAAACGTTTCATGGGGCGAACTTGTGCCCAAAAATAAAAGGATAAAATAAAGATAACAACACAGCGTCGCGGGCGTCGAAGGCGGCGAAGCAGCAGGATCAAACGCTGAGGCGAAACTGACTGCGGCTCGCCACGCGGAGCCCCTTATGTACATGCGTGGGCCACAGGAATAACCGGCGTAGAAAGTTCGACGCGTAGAACATTCGGACCTCGAACAAGCAACAGGATTCTCAAATTTACCAGAATACTAGTTTGCAGGAATAAACAAAAGATGCGCCACTCCCAGGAATCGAACCCTGGCTTTTCGCGTGGCAGACAAGCGCGATAACCGTTACGCCTTGGGCGCGCTGCCTACTTGGTCAGTTGCGCCCGCGGCAATATCGCCTTAGGGATACGGCAATCACGAAGTTAAGAAATATTACGTCAGAATGACACCGGCATCGATACTATAGCAACACTGAAGCGGCTATCATTTTTGCAGCGAAGCTGTATACCTCTACCAGCCAAGAAAATTTTCGTGTCGTCGTTGTAAGCAAAAAACTCCCAGCGAACAATTGAAGGCAAAACAGCATATTTCCTTTAAAATCAGGCATACAGAATACAGCTCAGTATCCGTTGCAATAAAGAAAACCATAGAAGAAGCATCAAAACCACCTGATGCATGATAAGGCGCGTGTGACCAATAGGAACACCCTCCCACGCATTCCGGTAAAGATTAGCACCCGTATTCACCAGGCGCGACTAACTAGCGCCGTTTTAAGGTTAATAGCACGACTAAGTAGTCGCGAGCTAAACGGGAAATCCGCGACTAACGAGCGATAATGTTCTGCGGTATTCACGAGCGCGAAGCAAGCGGGTGACTATCTAGTCAGAACTAACACGCGGAAGTGACGTAAAAAGATAGGTCACGCATAAGCATACTTAAACGCCACGGCGTAAATGGGCGTTTTGTCGTATAAAAACTAATATGTAAATGTTTATCAGGAAAAAAAAGTTACAATGAGAGACATATTGTCCGAGACAGAGTTTTGCAAAAGAAAAATTTAAAAACGACGCCAGGGATAAACACGGATTTTTAAAATTGGAAACAGCGCGCAAAAAAGACGAAGACAACGAGAGAAGTGCACAGGACAAGCGCTGACTATCAACTGAAGTTTTATTAAAAACGGCTCAAACAAGAAAACACCACACAGCCAACCAACGCCGAAACAACCAATGGCGTGTCGCTTACCATGCATCTATAAAATCGATCTCTTTTTTGTGCAGATAGACCGAAGGCTGGCTGACGCAGTGCCCCGCGCCAGCTTTTTCGATAGCATGCGCCTCCAGCACCTCTCTTTGCACTTTTGTGCGCCCCCTGCCAATGATTAAGGTATCTTGGAAGATGGGATGACACTGGCAGTCTCTGCAATGTACGTATAAGTGGCCTCCTGTCATTGACCGCAGGGAATTTGCATGTTCACGCATTCTCTCGTTGACGCAGCGTCCCGATTGTCCTATATAAACCCGTCCGCATGACAATGGAATTTTGTAGATGACACCAACAACGCAATCCACGAACTTGTTGACATGCTTAACCGTACATGACACCTTGCTACTGCTTGCCTGGTTTACGCGCGGGCAAAGTTGTGCTAATTTTTGAGGCGCTGAAAAAACCATTGGCACATTGAACCGGTTAGCCACTTTTTTTAAGTTATGTGATATCTTATGTATATATGGGACAACCTGAGGCCTTTGTTTAGGCTTTTCTTTAGGTTCCTGAGAACCGCTCTTGACTTTTTCAAGAGTGTCTGAGAGACACCAAGCAAAACGGACAGAGGAAATCCTGCTCCTAAAAGTCGCTTGACCTGAGCTTCATAGCTGTCAAGCATGGCGTGGTGACAGGACCTGTGCAGTGAAGCTTGGAGGCATGCCGTGGCTATGTTTCGTTTCACAAGTTTAGAGTGGGCGGAATCGTACGGCAGGATTTCTTTCTTGGTTCGCGGGTTGTAGCGCCAACACACATGTTGCCCAGTGAACTGCAGCCGTAGATCCAAAAACTGCAAGTATTGACCGTTTTGCAGTTCGTAAGTGAACTTTAGGTCTGGAGAGCAGCGCTTGAAAACGGTCATTACATCATCTACAACGTTTTGCAAAGACGATCTGCCGACACCCCTTAAGAACACCAGATAATCGTCAACATATCTGTATATCTTGCACACCTGTTGACACAATGCCGTTTCCAAAGACCTATCGAACTTCGCTAGGTAAATGTCGCATAGCACCGGAGCAACGCTTGAGCCGATGCAAATGCCCTTTCTCTGTACATAGTAGCTTCCGTCAAAAAGGACAAAGGTGGACTGCAAGTATAACATTATGAGTTCCAAAAAACCGTCAATCCCCACTCCACTGGCATTCTGGAAGGCAACAACACCATTTTCTTCAATGCACTCACGCACCGCCAGGAACAAGTCTTTGTGGGGCACAGAGTAAAAGAGTTCTTCCACATCGACTGAAAACGCCATTGAGTTGTCGGGAACGTCCCTACTAAAGGACTCAATGAGGGACTGCGAGTTTTTGACAAGGAAGGGATCATGAAGCTCCAGAGCACTCAGATGCTTTTGCAGGTAACAGCTGACCATTTTTTGCCAAGATCCTCTCTCCGTGACAATGGCCCGAAGAGGCGTGTTAGGCTTATGGGTCTTTGCCGAAAAGAACACCTCCAGGTTACCTGTCTTACACTTTCTTATGTTGTTTTCCAACTGTGACAGCTCAAGGCTATTGCACAGTTTTAGGGCGGCACTCTTGACCTTTTTTGGTTCGAGAGGAGTTGGTCTAAAATTTTTGCAAATGGCATCACGTGCTTTTTGGTCCAATATGTCCCTTGCCATCACCACAAAACCTCCCTCCTTGTCTGCCTGCAGCAACCCAAGGTCATTACTCTGGAAAAAGGAGACTATTTTCGCTAACATGTTCCCCGTGGGCTTAGAAGACCTTTTGTTAGCGCACCGCGCCAAACAATCCACCCCTTCTAGCGTGCACCTGTCCCTCTCCTCAGCAGGGGCTTTTGCAGACACGTCTCGCACTAAGGCTATAAGTTCATGTGGTTGCATGCGCGGTTCTACACTGTATTTTGGGCCTTTTGAAAGAGTCCTTGCGACCTCTTCAGGTACATCGACTTCACCCAAGATAGTCAACCCACCCTGGGTAGGTGTGGCTGGTCGCATCTTTTTGGGAAACCCCAGTCTGACACGCTGCCACAGAAATTCCGTCACCTGTGCCACTAGCTGCAGATGCTCTCGATGCTTGCGAAGTCCTGTCGTTGCTGGGTTTCCGCACAGGCACAGCACCCTGAGGTAGTCATGAAGAAACCTCACTTGTCTCCAGCATTCAGAGCGTAGTATCCGGCAGATTCTCCTGGAATGGCCGCTGGATGGTTGCAGGCAACCGAACATTCCTTGAACTTCCAGTGGTGCTTGGCCATTGTTGATGCAAAATGTGAGGTAGCGGGCACGACACGTCGTAAGGGCGATGAGGTTAACACATATGGTGGGTTGAATGCCGTAGCCGTTAAAACAATTAAAAGAGCCTGCCGTAGAAGATATGAACTGTATTAAGGTGGCGATGCAAGCGAGTTGGTTCATGACTTTGAAAATTGGAAACAGCGCGCAAAAAGACGAAGACAACGAGAGAAGTGCACAGGACAAGCGCTGACTATCAACTGAAGTTTTATTAAAAACGGCTCAAACAAGAAAACACCACACAGCCAACCAACGCCGAAACAACCAATGGCGTGTCGCTTACCATGCATCTATAAAATCGATCTCTTTTTTGTGCAGATAGACCGAAGGCTGGCTGACGCAGTGCCCCGCGCCAGCTTTTTCGATAGCATGCGCCTCCAGCACCTCTCTTTGCACTTTTTGTGCGCCCCCTGCCAATGATTAAGGTATCTTGGAAGATGGGATGACACTGGCAGTCTCTGCAATGTACGTATAAATGGCCTCCTGTCATTGACCGCAGAGAATTTGCATGTTCACGCATTCTCTCGTTGACGCAGCGTCCCGATTGTCCTATATAAACCCGTCCGCATGACAATGGAATTTTGTAGATGACACCAACAACGCAATCCACGAACTTGTTGACATGCTTAACCGTACATGACACCTTGCTACTGCTTGCCTGGTTTACGCGCGGGCAAAGTTGTGCTAATATTTGAGGTGCTGAAAAAACCATTGGGACATTGAACCGGTTAACCAAAAACTCGCAGTCCCTCATTGAGTCATTTAGTAGGGACGTTCCAGACAACTCAATGGCGTTTTCAGTCGATGTGGAAGAACTCTTTTACTCTGTGCCCCACAAAGACTTGTTCCTGGCGGTGCGTGAGTGCATTGAAGAAAATGGTGTTGTTGCCTTCCAGAATGCCAGTGGAGTGGGGATTGACGGTTTTTGGAACTCATAATGTTATACTTGCAGTCCACCTTTGTCCTTTTTGACGGAAGCTACTATGTACAGAGAAAGGGCATTTGCATCGGCTCAAGCGTTGCTCCGGTGCTATGCGACATTTACCTAGCGAAGTTCGATAGGTCTTTGGAAACGGCATTGTGTCAACAGGTGTGCAAGATATACAGATATGTTGACGATTATCTGGTGTTCTTAAGGGGTGTCGGCAGATCGTCTTTGCAAAACGTTGTAGATGATGTAATGACCGTTTTCAAGCGCTGCTCTCCAGACCTAAAGTTCACTTACGAACTGCAAAACGGTCAATACTTGCAGTTTTTGGATCTACGGCTGCAGTTCACTGGGCAACATGTGTGTTGGCGCTACAACCCGCGAACCAAGAAAGAAATACTGCCGTACGATTCCGCCCACTCTAAACTTGTGAAACGAAACATAGCCACGGCATGCCTCCAAGCTTCACTGCACAGGTCCTGTCACCACGCCATGCTTGACAGCTATGAAGCTCAGGTCAAGCGACTTTTAGGAGCAGGATTTCCTCTGTCCGTTTTGCTTGGTGTCTCTCAGACACTCTTGAAAAAAGTCAAGAGCGGTTCTCAGGAACCTAAAGAAAAGCCTAAACAAAGGCCTCAGGTTGTCCCATATATACATAAGATATCACATAACTTAAAAAAAGTGGCTAACCGGTTCAATGTGCCAATGGTTTTTTCAGCGCCTCAAAAATTAGCACAACTTTGCCCGCGCGTAAACCAGGCAAGCAGTAGCAAGGTGTCATGTACGGTTAAGCATGTCAACAAGTTCGTGGATTGCGTTGTTGGTGTCATCTACAAAATTCCATTGTCATGCGGACGGGTTTATATAGGACAATCGGGACGCTGCGTCAACGAGAGAATGCGTGAACATGCAAATTCCCTGCGGTCAATGACAGGAGGCCACTTATACGTACATTGCAGAGACTGCCAGTGTCATCCCATCTTCCAAGATACCTTAATCATTGGCAGGGGGCGCACAAAAGTGCAAAGAGAGGTGCTGGAGGCGCATGCTATCGAAAAAGCTGGCGCGGGGCACTGCGTCAGCCAGCCTTCGGTCTATCTGCACAAAAAAGAGATCGATTTTATAGATGCATGGTAAGCGACACGCCATTGGTTGTTTCGGCGTTGGTTGGCTGTGTGGTGTTTTCTTGTTTGAGCCGTTTTTAATAAAACTTCAGTTGATAGTCAGCGCTTGTCCTGTGCACTTCTCTCGTTGTCTTCGTCTTTTTTGCGCGCTGTTTCAAATTTTCAAAGTCATGAACCTACTCGCTTGCATCGCCACCTTAATAAACACGGAAGCCGCATTGCCAGCGAAATAAACAAATATGGAAGCGCCCGTAAATGCATATTTTTCTCGTCGGCGCCCTGGTGAGATCTCTTCAGCGGTATCTCTGACCCCTGAACATGGCTATTTACGCAATATTTGCTCCTCGAATTCTTTCTAGATGTGTCCCCCAGCGTTCCGAGACAGTAAGTGCTTCGTTAGCGCTGGCGGTTAGCGGTGATACGAGTCGGCCATGGCGCTGAGCCGCTATAGTCACCCGCTAAACACCGGCTAAACTAGCCCTACCCCATGACTAAGATTTGTCTTAGACGCGCGGGGCGACTAGGCCCTAAACACGACCGGTGAATACCAAGCGCTCACTTAGCGGCGACTATCGCTCGCCACGTGATCATTTTAGTCGATGACGTCACTAGTCAGTGGTTAAACAGGCGCTACTCGTGCCTGGTGAAGACGGGTGTAGGTTTGCAGCTGATTCGAAAGGAGTTGACGTCATTCGAAGCCCTCGTGTGAAGTACGAACCGCATAATGGATGACAACTGCGCCTGCTGCCGCGGCGACGGCAGCTTGCGACGTAGGGAGGGACGTCACTAGCCTTTCATTTATAAAAGAAGACCCTATACCCCGTTTCACCCAGACATGTACAAATTACTCGAAAAAGGTAGTTAAGTTACTTAGTATCAACACCGAAATTAATTAGAGTAGAGTAGAAATTACGCATTTGTAATAGCAATCGAGTAAACAACTAACTACTGTAAAAGAGTAGTGAGTTACTTTTGAAGTTACTTTCGAAGTTGCTTTTTTATATTTTTGTGGTAGCAAAATGAACAGCAGTTTTGATCCATGAAGAACCCTGCGAGCCTAAAAAAAATGCAGTCATTTCATGGCTTGCGTTTTTACCAAAATAGTTTATTCCCTCGCGGAAGCAATTGATCTTGTGGTAGGGTTGCCTTGCTGCATGCCCATCCGGGAGGAACAACACGAAGCCGGGATTTCCATAACGAGAAACTACATTTATTAGAGTAACAGGAATGGGTTGTTAGTATCAACGTAAAACATTGCCGGAGCGTTCGGACTGCACGCCTCCGTGGCCACGGTCCATCTCCCCGTTCTGTGGGCGTGTGCCTTCTTTTGTAGGCTTCTGCCCCTGTCCTACGTGCGCTGTTGCGCGCATCGGATGCTGGCCAGTTTTGGGCGGTCGGCAGCGGCCTCTGGCCGTGGTGGCAGAACTCGCTCCCACAATCTTCAGAGTTCTCATCGGAAAGATTTCCTTTTTCCTCCTTAAGATGTCCCCAGCCAAGCTAAAAAGACGTTCCACCGACGCGCTGGATGGAGCAGCAGTGTTGAATTTCAGAAACTGGTTGTGCAGTGTCGGACAAGCGGGTGTCGGCATCTTCGGTGTCCATGAGGAAACATGTGAGGTTTGCTTCGGCTAGAGGGTCTTTTATAACAAACTCTCCTTCTTTTTTCTTCGGCTGGTTGAGATTGTTATGAATGGCCTCTCTTTATTCCTACGACGTTCGGAGAGTACGCTGAGCGAGTGCCCCTGACCGTCAGAGTGTTCAAATCTCGCGCCACGACGATGAGATCATCCGCACGACTGCGCATCTCGTTGCAATGCTAGTGCTACGCTACTAAAAGAAAATAAAAAATTGTTTTGGCTCAACGGAAAATGAAACGAAGTAAACTTCACCGCTGACGCCGGGTTCAACGAAGGAATCTCCCAAGGGTGGCTCGCAATCCTCATCGGCGACCACGGTGTCCTGACGTGCCTGACACAGCTGACAAGTAAATCGTTGTCAACAAAGAGGAGGTCTTCCTGGCGTGGGAGGTCGAAAGGACACGACGCATTACGTGAACAAGGATTGTCTCTTGTACAGTTGCAGCTGGAAGCGGTAACGTTCTCCCATGAACGGATTATCCGTGTCTGCGTTTGTGCGCGGGGGAGTCAGGCTTTGCAAGGGAGTATGCGCTGACGACGAGGCGACCATGGGAACAGGCGCACAGCTGCGAGGTCATTTCCGTGGTGCCTCCCAAGGAACCCCCAAAACGCTTGAGTCTGAACTCACTAAAGGCAGACAACATAAAAACAACAACCTTCGGAGTGTCCCCGTCTTTCACGGTTGCAGCTGGAGGCGCGGCGCCTACGTGCATTACCGGATTAGGTCAATACCCGACCAAGGCTTGTTAAGCATCTCTTTCTGCGTTCGTGCGCGCCGGTATTGTGTTTTAGCTGCTCGCCGCCACTTTGCCCCAAGGACGCCTGTGACGCAGTTTCTACGACTGCCGAGTGTAAGTGCATGGGAACGGAATGTGAGGGGGCCCCTTGTTCGGGAATGCCACTTCATCTGCCGGCGTATTATTCATTTCTGCGCTCAAACTTTGTGATGAGCAAAATTAGCACTAGATTTCAAAAGTAGTTAGTAATTTGAGTAGAAGTTACCTGAAAAACGCAGTTAAATTAAATTACTAATTACCCAAATAAAGTTGTAATTGAAAGTTACGAAGTTACTCGGAAAAGTAGTTAAACTATAGTAGTTTGAGTTGAGTAGTTGAACTACGTCCAAGTCTGGTCACCTTCCGTCCGGAAGCAGCGGATGCTACGAGCTATCTTAGCCAATCCCGTTCTGTGGACGTGGCCTGTGATACGCTTTCCGCGCGTCACTGTGCACCCCTCTCTAAGGTCACGTGACGCTCACAAGGCCTCCGATTGGCTCCGATGGCTCGTAACATCCGCTGCGTTTAAACGTAAGATAAAACGGAGTATAGCAACTGATTTCGCTGTTGCTGCAGCAGTGCGGTGAATAGGCCACGCATAGTTAGGACTCCCGAGGAGCAGCGTGAATACTAGGAGCGGCAAAGGGAAAAGAAATGGCAATACGACCAGCGGCGGCGTGCTGCGACCGGCGGCGGCATTTCGTATAGTGCAGTGCGCAATCGTTGCAGGTGATACCACAGCTTCGCTGACCCACCACTTTCACAGCGTGAATTGGAGCCCCAATTTTTTGTTCAATGGTGGACTAGAATGCAGCTGTAATTATGGAAGGTAGAAGTACAGTGCGCTGCAATATGAAAGACCCACTGGGAGCGCGTGGCCGAGGAGGTGGCTAGCGGGGGCGCTGCGGGCGCTCCGGGCAGTTCCATTCTGCATCGAGGGAGGACGCTCACTCGGGGCGCAGCTAAAGCGCGCGCTTATCAGTTTGTGCTGAGCCCCGAGTGAGCCTCCTCCCCCGAAGCAGATTGTAATTGCCTTGAGCGCTCGTAGCGCCCCCGCCAGCCACCGCGTCGGCCACGCGCTCCCAGTGGGTCTTTCATATTGCGGCGCACTGTACATCCATTTAAAGTTTGAAGCCTGTGGTATAGGTATGATAAACCAAGAATGACTCACCACCGCTCGGTCGCCTGTAGAATAGGCAAACCTAGGCATGATATGCCCCCCTCCCCCCCCCCCCCCGGCTTGCCTGCTGACTAAGTATGCTAGACTAAGTATGATTTGCAATTGACGTTCGTCGGCGCATTAAACATACTGGACGAAGTACGAGTCGCCACCGACGGTCGCTTGCGGACAAACTATCCTGGAATATGAATATCCGTGACATAGAATCCCTCGCCGTGGAGAGTCGCGTGCTACCGCGGGCGACCGTCGGCGGCAACTCATACATTGTCAAGCCGCTTGCGTTCTCGTTCATGTCTTCCAGGTGTCGAAAAGCAGATCCCAAAGTACGGGGACACATTCTAGCCTACGTGCTGCGTGAAAGTCACTGTTTGCGATTGATTGTGCTTAGTTTCGATTATTTATGAATTAGTTCGACTAAGTGTGTTTCCACTATGATCAGGACTCTTGTGCATTACCCGTTATGGGCTATGAATGCTTAATGTCTCCTTGGACGATGTGTAACTGGTTACGGTCACACGCGAACATGACAATTTTAGCAGGAAATGGAGCCCATGGACACATTCTGCGTTAAAAATGAACACTAAGGCGCCTGAAACATTTTGCCATTTTTCATCTTTGCAAGAACCCAACAAGACTCCCTTCCGTGCTCTGTTAAACGCGAGAGGGTTTTAACAAGTTTAGTTTCTATTTGTCAAAATGATTGACAAGGACATGCCTCTCGCTTCCAATTTCACTTCAGTATGAACGTCAATTTGTGCTCATTCATTGGTGAAACACCGAAATGCATGTTGAACGATGCCGTGAAGTTTTTTTTTTCTGTCTCCTACGTGCAGGTTGAAGCTTGGTCCTTTCCAAACTATAGCTTTGTTACGTGCATTGTACAATCTCCAGAAGATAAAATATGTTTTTAAAATAGAAAGAAAAATATTTGAGATATTAGTATGCTTTGAAAAATCAAACTGGCTGACCAACTTACGGGCATCTATGTGGAGCAACGCCAACGAATTTGTTACTACAACTGTTGCCCTGACTTTCCTGAAAGTGCAATCTTTTCTTATATAAGTATGGTTATTATTAATACAAAAATATAACTGTATTTGTTACTCATGCAACCGATTCGAAAGTTGTATGCCCAGCTTCACATAAAACACAACCATATGCGCACTCTAAATTTTAACCTCCCATACCTTCTACGGCAGAAAGATAATGGGCGAATTTCAAGCAAAGAATTGCATTACACGTGAATTGATAAAGGCGTAAAATAAACATTATTTTAAAGACATTTCCGAGAATGAGCATTCAAGCTTCAAAATAAACGACATTAGCGAGTTACTTTCACAAAATAACAATGAAAACACAAAATGCGGTAATCAACAAAGTTTATTTGATAAGGCTTATATTGGACATAACACCAGCAAATAAATAGTTAAGTAACACATTTACAAAATGAAACTTCACGTCGATGTATATCAGCAGAAACACTACAGCGGTACTTGTCAAGACACAGGCCAGTAAGATACTTAAAAAACTTCTTTTATATAAAACTTAGATACTATATACACATTTTAAAGCAATTTTACTTAAAGATTCTTTCTATGCAGACACTTATGCCAGCTATTCTTGGAAGCCTGGTTGTCAGAGAACATATGCCATTGCAAAATGCGGGTGACGTCTCAATTCCATTTGACTCAAGAGAAATATAAATTGTAATGCCCATGAGACGTTTTTCTTCTCTGTCGCCATGGGTTCAATTGAATCCAATATTTACATAGCGCAAAGTCATTTCTTTGGACTAGAACTCGATGACTATTTTGTGAGTTCTCTACTCTGTCTGCTGTCGAAGTGAATTTAAACTTTAAACTTCAGGTCAGACTGCTGTAAACTCTAATTTCATAGAACTGGTCGCGCTGAGGTGGTGTTTCGGTGGAGCTTCTCATTTCCCTATGGGGACCTCTACGCTGAGACCGACGCCGGTTTCTGGCTTCCCGTGGTACTTGTGTCCCTGGAAGCGCCCGAAGTCCTGCGACGCCTCGGCGACCCCGACCACCTTGGCTCCGTTCTGGAAGCGAGCCACGTCGTACTCCGCGCGGACGCCCGCGTTGGCGTTGAAGTTGCGCCGGTTGTTGCCAGTGGCCGAGATGTAGGGCGTGATGCGGTGCTGCAGCAAAGTATCAAGCACAGTGAACTTAGGAAATCAAGTCATGAAATATGAAGTTCAGCTTTCAAAACGCGTACGAGGTGGAATGACAATTATTTCGCGCAGAAACGATCGATACGAAATACGCTTACAACCAATTGAAAGCCAGTTCTCAATCATGTTGCTTATTTTTTGGTGTGTCAAAAGAAGTTCATGAAGCAACATTTGCTGCTCCGAGGAAGTAACTGAATATCGCAAATTAGGAAATTTTATGTAATAGAGTCGCCTATCTACAGAAGCCAAGAACGACTCACAGTGACTAAAAATGACAGCAAGCAAACTGTGCTACTAAGAGAAAAATGTATGTGTAGGGGGCTGTTGCCTTAAACAAAATTGCACTTTCTAAACTAATGTTAAATTCCTAACCACGTGGTAGCAATCAAAGGTGCGCTTCAGAGAGTAAGACCACTTACACGAGACGGACCCGGATTAAAGTTGAACTTGTACGGGCGCCGCTGCTTGAGAAAGGAGGTGCGAAAATTGTCATAACTGTAGGGTTGGCAGGCATAAAACACATTTTTAGATGAGCCAAGCAATAAAGATTAACACTTGATATTAGGTACAAAGTCAAAATTCACGCAGAATGCGGAATAAGGGGCAGTTATGAGAGCTATATTATATTTCCCGTCACATTTAGCTGAAGGTGGTCGCATGCCATACCCAGCGTGACGCAGTAGCTTTACACCAACTCAGTGACAACGTCACGTGACATGGCGATGTCACTTGACGTCACAGTATCGTGCTGTGATGTCACGTGTCCTGACGTCACGTAAGCACGTAACTCATAGTGGTGCCAGCCAGATGACTCTATGATCCATATTTGCACCAACTACACGATCGTCGTACGCCTGCGTTGTACATTTTCCATAACTACTTTTCGTGACCCTCTCGACTTGAAAACCAGGCAATCAATGCATTCTGCTTTAAAACGACAACACAAGAAATAGTGAATGATGCGAGTCACACCGTTCATTTTCGTTCTCTTCTGCTACTATTAGGTCTAGAGCATTAAGTCTGAGTACATTAGGCTGCCACTCTAACGATGAGATGTTACAAAGACCTCGAAGCTCTTCACAATATACTGCATATATCTTTTGACACCGATATATTACTTGATAGTATTGATTTTTTTATCTTGTAAAGCAAATCAATATTTTTTCACATTTTATTTTCAGAATGTTGGCACTGATTTTATTATACAGAATGTGGACTGCTTTCAATTACAGGAAGTCTTAAAGGAGTTCCTACTATATTTCTTATAGTTTGTTTCTAAATAGTATTGCATCTATATGTTAAACGTTATAAATTAGGCTACGAAGGAAGATACAGACATAAAAAGCAACATCGAAATAATGACACGGGTGTCGTAATCAGATAAATTTGGCGGCCGAGACCCGCAAAACTTAGCGAGGTTGGCGAAGTTGGTATGGCCCGGCAACTTTAGCAAACTTTCGACACACTAATGGTTGCGAGACGTAATGTGTAAATTGAGACCACCTGACCACGTAACGTGATGACAACATAACGCATTTTAGGACAATTATTTTGTTAGAAATAATCAAAATAGGCTGCCGCATTGTTGCCATCAGATGTTTTTTTTTTAAATTTGACATGAATAAATTTAGCATAAAAGTAGAAAGCCTTGGAATTAACATTATGGTTGCCTAAGCGTGTTTTGCAAAATTAAGCAACAGTCAGTGAATGAATCCTTGGGCTTAGCATTATAATTACTACTTCGTTATGTAAACCAGAAGACGGTACATAAAAATAAAATGGGAACGTGACGTATAAACGCTATACTTACGCAGCTGACGACAGCAACAACTGGAAAGACAAAATTCACGGTTACTGAAGATACCACACAAATTCAGCACGTTTAGATACCACACCAAACTTCAGTAAAGCAACAAAAGGGTCAAACAGCAGAGGCGTTTGTGATTCGAATAATCCCCTGGTAATTTACAAAGAAACATGCTTCCGTATATAAGTAAGAACGCCCGATTGATGATGAACAACATTGTCAAGTATGCCAAATCGTCTTTACACTGGCAGTAACCACAGATGTGGTCAACCTGAATTGGAAATAAATTATAGTATAGACTTACAACACCGCAATGGAAAAAAACAAACAAGTCGACATTTGTGGTTTGTTCTCAGTTCAAAACGTTTACAGTACAAAACATTGTACGTATATTTTTTTCTGTGAAACAGCTGCCATTGAATGACCAGGCCAAGGCTCGTGCTACAGACAAAGGTTACTAGTGGTCCTAATTGCTTTCTCCTTTACCTATAGGATGCACAATACCGTGTTCGCTAGCTCGTACTGAATGCTAAGAACACATACCTTAGAGAGAGCAGACAAAGTTACATTGCAGTGAAAGTTACATTGAAACTGTATACACATATACCTCTGAACAATTCAGCGTAAACGTAATTTTACGGAATCACACGAGTTCGATTTTTGATGGAGCCCGTGACAACCGCTTTTTAAATTCTCTGTACTGAGTTTAATCCCTTAAACATAAAAGCTGGCCGGGGGTTTTGAAATCTAAAAATTAGAAATGTCATGCTTTGGAAATATAAAAAAACGTAGTTTAGTTGCTATAGGTAACACGGCTAAAGGGAACGTCGAAATATTGTAATAGTTTGTGTTTCGAAACGACTTTACTTTTTGTGTACGTATGCTTAATTTTACGATTTTGGTAAAAGCAGGAAACGACATTCCTCTTGCTACTAAAAGGGAGATCCAATCACGAAGTAGATCAGTCATTTGTATGCGTGAATGGTTACATAGAGTGTGCACGTTCTTCCCAATTTCAATGTTCCCTGTCAAGGATCGGCGTGCTATACGAGGGGGACACAAAATTAACCTGAAAAAATTTCTGGAGGCCAGGTCGTTCGTAGTACCAGCTTATTCCCCCGCTAGAAGCGCTACCGGCACATACTTTTTAAAAAATCGGAGACCAGCTTGCCCGTTTACTTATATTTTCTTCAACCCCTTTCTAGTCTGTATGCCGACCGGCGTCTTCTGCTAAAGTATCTAGCTGCATGCTGTGGTTTGTTCCCCAAGCGCTTCGAAATAATTGATCGTTGTTTGCAATGTCTGAAATGATGGAACAGCGTGCGGCCGTGGAATTTTGTTTTCTTTTAGGGGAAACGGCGGCGGAAACGTTTGTAACGCTTCAGACAGCTTAAAAACGAGATACTTTGAAAAAAATCGCAGATCTACGACGGGTTTTTTCGCTTCAAACCTCGTTCAGGACGACCCTTAACCTCCTCACCTTATAAAAACATCCAGAAAATTCGGGCATTGTTTACTCCGAGTTTTGTGGGAAAAGGGGGCGGAGGAGGGGGAAGGGGATGAAAACATTCTAGAAAGCAAGACGTGCTGTGGATGCGGAAGGTCCTTCATATCAGACAGTGCAAAAAGTCGAGGAGTGATTTGAAAGCCCAAGGGGAAAAGAATTTACAACATGCCGCTAGAAATTAGCAGAGAACGTCGGGCCACATACTGACTCGGAAGGGGTGCTCGCTAAGCGCTGCTAGCGGCGTAAGCTTGTATTACAAACGGCCGCCTTCCAGAAATGTATTCCTTTTACATATGGATCCCCCTCGTATCCCGGTTTAGAAATACGGGAAGACCCTAAAATTATTGGCAGGTTGTTGTTGTTTTCACCAGTAAAATAAATTACGCATTGCCAATCGCTCATTTTCAGCCCAAATGTAGCGCTAGCAGCACGAACTAGATGCGCAACATTTCACAAAAGCCATTAACTTGTTAAAAAGTTATGTGATTTTCTCAAAGTTTCAATGGGCAAATGGCAGCCGATGGATCCCTGGAATGCATTGAGCTGAATGGGCTCCAAGAATGGGCCCCATTTTACCATTGATATTTCTCGAAAAATCATTTATACCGTTTGAATAAGATAACGTTTAGTTCTGAAACTCTAACGTCTCGTCTGGACCTTTAGTGCTACACTTAGCGGATAATGAGCGTTCGCCGACGTGTCGTTTATTCTTGCAGTAAACAAACATCCCCTCGGTGTTGTTGCTACCTCCTTCACTTTGTCCCTGTCCTTCGGCACTTCTATCCAGTCCTGAAGTTCGCTTTGGGGGAAGGGGGGATGCACCGTACATAGCGGATACTATGTAGACGTAACCAGTGGCGTATATAATAAATTTGCTGAGTGATGGACTACTCAATGTGTGATAACGTCAAATAGTCACTAATGACTATTAAACATATCTATCTAAATATACGCATTATGCAGGTACCAGATGTCATCACAGCGCAAACAAACATGTAGTTCTCAAGAGCTTTATAAAACAATTGAAACTTTTCTACTTTAGAACAATCTTTGGTACTATAGATGCAAAAGTACTGCTATTGGACCAATTTTTCCCGAAAGTTGGAGCTGCACTTTCCAAAGGTTACTGAAGTAACGTGGGCACTCTTTGTTAATTCCTCATATTTTCAGTTTTGAAGACTACCTCGGATATGAATAACTATCGTATACATAATAATATCAAGCAACCTACATGTGGGACGGCATAAAGACATACATAGGCACCCAGGGCATCACTACACTCACTTGGTGAAATGAATATTGTCACCTTCGTTCGTGATGTTAAGAAATGTCACGAATGGAGGTGACGAGATCAGGAAATATTACATAATTTCACTGTTGCTATGTCAATTTGTTTATCAACAAGACACACTAACCATTTGAAAACGAGAAACAAGAAAATTATTATAATTTGCTAACGTGAATCTCCTTCACATGACACTTGATATTATGCTACTGAGCTCTGTAAGTTTACTCTAACAGATAGGTTTAAAAACACTCACTCTGTTTGCGAGCGCGGCATTTGAACTAAACAAAAATGGAACTCTACGACACATACTCCGCTACAAAAATAGAAAAACAAATACGATAAAAAAATTTTCACCAGTTTACAGAGTTTTTAGTTCATTAAACTTATATGCACGTGACGTACTCACCGGCGAAAAGGGCAAGAAGGCAGAGTGCGGCTCGTGACATCGTTGTTGTTTAGATCTTACTGAACTTTCAACCTGCACACTCACTCAGTGCTGGAGAGGAACTGTTCTGCATTTAGTTCTCCAGAGAGCTTATATAATGTCCGACGAGAGGGTGCGATCCCCCGTCTTGCCATCGGGAGAAACACCGGTCGCGTCTCCGGTGTCAAAAAGTGCAGTCGGAGGAAAAGCGATTAGACAGCCGCTTCCTTGTTGGCGGCTTGACGAGCGTTGCCGGACGAGGCGGTATTCCCTCGGTCCGCCCCCGTGCGTCGCAGACGGACGCGGTTGCATCCGCTGATTTATTGCACCGCAACAACTGGGAAGGAATCTGGCACGCTTCATAGAACGCCAGACAACAATCGTCGTTCGATGGAGTCAGGGATGATAAGCACGTGTTGTTGAACTTTCTTTACGGCGTGACTCAAGAAGAAACAAGTGAATATCTAGCTGAGTGAAGGACAAGCTGCTACGTATGGGTTTAAAGACATAGTGCTATGGAATCTGCGTTACACGCTTTAAATTCCACAAGAACGTCGAGGGACATAACCAAGGGTTAACGCTAAAGATAAGCGAAGCAAACTTACAAGATATGACAGGAACATATGTCTTGGTTGTCTATTGAAATGTACATAATCAATAACCTTTCGTTTTATTTCAATGTTTTATCCAGCGGCAACCGACGGCGGTAATAAGATAGCCGCTGCAGGCCTACCACGTTTATGGTTTGATGTATGCTAAGAATATGATGATATTTTATTTAAATAAACTTGCCTTCCAAAATAATTCAAGCGCGAATGGTTGGAAAAGGGTATCTATACAAATGAATATCCCAAGGCCGCCAATATGATTTCCTGGCTTTGGTTCGTTCCTCTATAAGTAATAGGTGTTTCTTTGTTCGCAATGCTTATAGGGTTGCGAGGCTTGTCAACATTTATTTATTTATTTATTTGTTGCCCAAAGTGCATTTCGGCACTTTTGTTTCGTCCTTTTTATGCATCGTTTGTTTTCGTTTTTGCTAATGGGCTTTCTTGCATGCTCGGTTTGTCCCGATCACCCGTCTTTCCGTTCTAATGTTAAACTTTCGCTTTATGTGGACTTGCGGAATTATTTGACCGGAGAAGGGGGCGGAGGAGGAGGTAGGGGAGCTGTCGCCTCATTAGGCATTCCTATGCGTTTTGTGACGGCCACGCAGACAAATGCACTACCCGTCGGCTGTCTGAATAAATATTGATTTTGATATATGATTTCTGAAAAAGAAGGAATGCAACGGCCATTTCAAATGGAGTTTATTTTCTTAATTTGCAGCATAATCATTAGATTGATATATTTTCAAGAACAGAAAACCGTGAGCACTAGACAACAAGGTTTGCGCGTGGCAACTGTAAAAAGTTCAAAAATTAGTTTCAAGACGTGAACCAAAATGTATAAAATTAATAATTACGTACAAAAATCAAACAAAACTGCATTTACAAAAACAAAAACATTATACATAAATATTTTGCGATATACTGATTATCCTTGAATGATCACTTGATATTACAAGGTGATATGAAATTGTTGATGATGCTCTTAAATAGGAACACAACCCACAAAACCTCTTTCGGAGCCAAATTATCGCAAAGGAACCGACACTGCTGTCGAAGGCAACTGATTTTATTGGGAAAATGTTTTCAGGAAACATATTCACTACTAAAGGCTCAGAACCTTGCATCCGAACTCGTGCACATGCGGACGTAATATGTGCGCGTATAGGGTTAATATATTTTAATTCCATAACAATTTCCTACATAATTTTTATTTTAAAGTGAGTGATTAGTATATATTATATATCGATACTCACAAAGTATTTTGCACTCATAATTTTCAAATACGGGGTAAAACATTTTGATAGGGAAAGAAACTGAAGTCTAATGTACACATCGCGAAAGTGTTAACAATGACAAAATATATTTATTGGGGTTTTTATTTTACCTCTCAGCGGTAATGCAGCGCTAAATCTATTTATCTACAAGCACGCAGTGGCTGTGAGGGCATCAACTGGGACATATAGTGTATTGTTTTAAATTAATTGGTGTAATTATATAAAATACAAAGAGTTGTAGCGTTTAGACAGGAATTTATGGTGCTTTGCGTGAATGATATTCAGTGTTCTTCATATTATTCTATTGCAATCATTGTACGCATGCTTTGACATTGAGAAAAGTGTTTGTTAGGAAAGGATGTATGAGTATAATATTGCTACGTGTTCGACAGAGAAGGAATGCGTCGAGATAAGTAATTCGTCGTTAGTTGTTTATACAGCGGGGTGTTAGTCTGCCAGAAAAATGGTGACATTGTTACCCACTGTAGATGAGAAATTTAACCAGTGCAGTAGAGCCGCTTGCCTGGGGTCTTTAACGTGCCTCACGAGGTAGTGATACACGACCGCACGCTGGTACGATGCTCATCTAGATCAAAACGGGCAGGGGTGGGGATTGAACCTAGGATCCCTGGGTTCTGCAGTACGACATTTTGCTCCACGAGTTCCGAGCTGGTGTCCGCTAGTGTCACTGAATACTCTCTCAGAGAACCGCATTCCCATTCTCTTAATGCTTTGCCGACAACAGTCTTACTCTAGCCATTTATTTGTTTATTTCCTGCGGCATCAGTGGACGGCAGCAGTCACGTGTGCCGTCACTATCATCTTCATTTTTTCTAATCGCCGCCCTGAACCACCATATTGGGTCCAGCCAGCTTCTGCTGCAACGCTCCGGGTCGCTTCTCAGCCACTTAGCTTTGCGGCGCACGAATTTTCATGGAACCACATCTTAAAGTTCCGTATCTTGCGACTCCCATATGCCTGCTTGCTGTGCTTTCGGGTGCTGAAACAGGTCAGACAATGGCAAAATACTCTTCTGCCGCCTCCCGTCAAGCAAGAACGCAAATGTGAAGTGGAGGAACATATAACACAAAACATAGCTTTATTTAAAGAAAATACCTTTCTGAATGTACAATAGCGAGCCGGTGAAAGCCTCAAGGGCTTGTGGACCTGGCTCGGCAGGTGGTGATACAAAAGAAGAACACATTGTAGTAAGGTACGTTCCAAAAAAGAGGAAAGCGTGATATGACTTTTAAAATTTACACGTTTACGGAATCACAAGGTTAATTTGTAGAGCTAGAAACAAAAAGAAAAACTCCTGTGTACACATGAAAAATAAGCTTCACTTCACGGCTCCCAATTCCGTAATGCTTGCCTGAGATTTTGCCACGAAGTTATGGATTGAAAGGATTCCGGCAAGCTGTTAAATAATTGTGCCACGTAATACACTCTCGTGCACTCACCATACTTCGTTCTGATCCGCGGCATTTGAAACCGAACCGATGGCCTTATAGGTCGCTGCGCAATGTAGACCGTAATAAAACTAGAATTCCAGAAATGGTGAAGCTCGAGAGTTTACCGAAAAAGATGGCAGACGGAGCTCTTGAAATATATACGCGTTTGAGACATGTGCGCTTGAGGAGTTTTGGCTTGCCATTATGAAACGAAAGAATCCCAAGCGGGAAGCTAGCTTTGTGAGGTGAGTGCATTTCACTGGTCTTCCCCGCGTATTACCCGTCGCCAAGACCGATCAGGCTGTTTCGACTGAGCTCGGTTCGGCACGAAGGATGCTTGGAAGAACGGCTGTATCTGAACAAGAAATATATTGCATGTGCTTTTTATACAAATTGCTTCGCTTCGTACGAAGCGTGGAAACAAAAATAAGAACATAGAACATAGAACATAGCTTTATTTTTCATTTCAACAATACAAAAATACAGATAACGAGCCGGTATAAGCCTCAAGGGCTTGTGTACCTAGCTCGGCAGGTGGCGAAAACACAGTGTAATTCAAAATGAAAGGGTCTATTTACCCCAAAAAAAACACCATTCAGAAAAATACTGACAAGGAATACACACATATGTATACACACCAATATATATATAGGACATACCGTTACTTGGCACGTAATACAGGAGGTCGGAAAATGTCAAATCACTGATCTAGATTTCGGAGTGCTTTTTTAAGTTTATTTTTAGATTTTATAGAAAACAATGATTCTGGGAGGTTGTTGAAAATATGCGGTACATAATACATTCGAGTACGCTCGCCGTATTTTGTTCTAATTCGCGGTACATCAAAACGAAGTGAAGGTCTCATAGGTCGCGGCTGCAGATATGGAGCTTTAAACATAGAATTCCAGAAGTGCCGGAGAACGACTGTTTCCTTAAAAAGCCCCTCAAAAGACGGTAGTTGAAGTTCACGAAATATACATGTATCAAGTAAGATATCTGGCTTATCAAACGCAACACTTTTCAAAATACCTTTTAATAAAGAATTTGCCCTGGCGCGCCAAAAAAGGGAGCAACCAGAAAAAATTGTTATACCGTAACGTAAATAACTGTATGCCAAAGCTTGTGTTATCATCTTTCTAACAGAAAAGGGCAAGAACATTTTGACATTGTAAAGACAACAGGACACGCTTCTTAGTCGCTTACATAAGTATGTCATATGAGTACACCACGACAAGTCACTGTCAAAAAAATTCCCAGGTATTTTACCGTTTTCACATACTGCAGAGGTTCGCAACTACAAGAATTACAGGTGGAAGTATGCAGCGCTACAGTATCCGATAGTTCTACCTGCTTGAGCGGGTGCCTAAAACAAACAAGTTTTGTTTTTGAAGCATTCACTTTGATTAAGTTAGAAGAAAACCAATCCATTGTGGAAATAAGATCTTTCTGAAGTTTCCGAACGGCAACGTGGTAATCTGCGTCACATGACATCAAAACTGTGTCGTCTGCATATTGATATATTTTACACTCCGATATAACATTAGGAAGATCATTTACATAAAGGTTAAACAACAAAGGCGATAAAACGGACCCTTGCGGCACCCCGGCAGTCAGAAAGGTTTTATTACTTTTGCGATTTTTAAAAGCTACAACTTGGGATCGTCCAGAAAGATACCCCTTTAAAATCGAAAAGAAAGGACCCCTAAAACCGAGTTTGTATAACTTAGAACATAGTATTTCGTGATTTATGCTATCGAATGCTTTTGATACATCCAGAAACACTGCACAAGTGTACATATTATTATCGAAACCTGCATGCAAGCAATCGGAAAATTTTTCTAACAAAGATTGAGTTCCCCTTTCAGAAACGAAACCGTACTGGTGATCGGATAGCAAAGCAAACCGTTCTGAAAACCCGCTCATTACCTTTAACAAGTGTTTTTCTAATAATTGTGCTATACACGACAGTATAGATATTGGCCGATAGTTTTTGAAGTCTCTCGTTAACCCTCCCTTATACAGTGGTTTCACAATAGCAGTTTTCATTCCTGCTGGCCAGCTTCCTGTCTCAATCACATTATTCAGCGCTTCTAGAAGTACATGTTTCAGTTTTTCAAAATTTCTTCGTAGATCGCGTACCCGTATTTCATCGTAGCCCGGTGATTTTCTTTCCTTGAATGAAAATAAATAGTCACGCAGCTCGTATTCAGATATCAAAGGAAGAAAAGCGGAAGCCTCAGTATGTGCATGCAGTGTAAGAGTAGCATCGTCACTATCGTGGTCTGCCCCGGAGATACGAGCAAAGAAAGTGTTGAAGTCATCAATTGTTTTTTGGGTAACCGGCGCAAATGACTTATCTATCATATCGTCAATCGAAAGACGTTTCGTTCTCCCTCGAATACGATTAGCCAACTCCCACGTTTTCGCGGTATCAAAACGATTGCTTTCAAATTCTTTTTTGAAATATTTACGCTTAGAGGAACGAAGTAGGGCGCATGCTCTATTTCTTGCGATTTTGAACTCGTTTTTCAACGATAAATTCTTTGGCGAATGTTTACACCGTTTCCAGAGGAAGTCTTTATAATTTATGGCGGATAAGACTTCTGGCGTAAGCCATTCCTGGTCAGGCTGACGTTTTTTTATTATCACCTTTTTTGTACATAGGGATGAAAATTCCGAGAACAAATCAACTAACCTGTCGTACAGCTTTGGTGCCTCTACCGTACTTAACAAACCATTCCAGTCATAGTTATCTATTAATTTATCGAACTGTACTTGATCTGTTATTGTGATTTCTTTCAACGATTTATCCGAGTTCTTCACCTTGTTTTTAGAACTTATCTGGCAAGCTATAAAGTAATGATCTGCTAATTTTTCGGATACCACTGCGGCTTTCACAGTACTGTCAAAAGTTCTTATATTAACATGATCAATGCACGTTGAAACCAATTTGTCTCCCAATAATTCTTCTCTAGTTGGTGCCTGTATTACGCTTTCGATGCCGTAAGTAGCCATTAAGTTAAGATAATTGCACACGATGTGGCGTGAGGAATCCATAGTATTTATATTAAAGTCGCCTACCAAACACAGCTGACTTATCGGGCTTAGTTCCGATAGAGTCTTATCGACTTCCTCAAGAAACAGGTTCGCGTTACTTGACGGGGGGCGGTAGATTGAAATGAGGACTACAGAAAAATCTTGGCAGCTTATCTGGAGACCTATGCACTCAGCTTGCGTCATTGTTATTGTAATCTGACTTGCGTACCAAATGTTTTTGACAAACACACATATCCCTCCCCCTACCGGATGTTCTTGTAAATGCAAAACGATCATAGCCAGGAATAGAAAAAAGAGTTGTCATTTCTTCATTTATATTAACCTCAGTAAGAATAAAAACGTCCATAATCTTGCCTAGGTCACGAACTACAACCATAAACTGATCCCAATATTTTCTAATACTTCTTATATTAACGTGGAACACGCTAAACGAAACATCCGAAGACTCTTCAAAATTAGTTTTAAGTAATGAGCAATTTAGGAATTTAGGATCGGAGTAGCTTTGGCATATAAAATTCGAAGCACGAATGTCCGGGTGACTCATAACTCAAATTCGGCAAACGGTCTTCTGTAATAAAAATTCAAGCGGTTGTCATTTGAGTTTTTTTCTCCATTTTTGTTAGATTGTTTTTTTTCTCTTTTGTGGTACAAAAACACGAAGGAAGCCTTTACAGCACGGTATTAGATAGGTATGTCCCTTGATGCCCCGAGTGACTGAGATGCATCTTGCTGCTCTGGTAGAATGAATGATGAAAAAAACATCCTTGGTGTTGGCGGTGTAGAGAGTCAATGCTTTCATATCAAGCCATTCTCGTAACGCACCGTCAGTTACATGTGCCTGCACTATACTCCGTTTCACCTTATGTTGTACCGCAGAAGGCTAGAAGCGCGAGCTCATAGCGTTGGGAGCTGCTCTTAACGCACGAGGGCTTGTGCCGCCGAGATTTGCCCTAGAGCATGGAGCTCGCGCTTGTAGCCTTTCCTGCGGTACAACACAAGGTGAAACAGAGTATAACCATTTACGAAGATAGCGTCGAAGGACAACTGCCTTGAGAATCGTCATGGGAAAATCATTGCTGAACTTCACTGCAAGCTTCATCTTGCCAGCAAAACAATTGCCAAGCTATCACAAGCGATTGATACTATGTTTCAATCTATCCTGTTCCTGTCCATTCCTGAACATCTTGTATGCAGCTGTAAATAAATCTATGAAATGCTTCTGCATTTATACGACAGTTTTTTTAATGCTAATAAATGACCTCACTTGTTATAATCCACACTGTGCTAAGGCAAGCTATTTGTTTATTAACACCTGTCAAATGATTATCCTCCGGCACTGTGGGTTATCGATTCTTGTTTAATCGTAAATATCGGAGCACTGCTTATCCTTCCGTGAACAAAAAGGGTAAAACTTCATTAAGGTATTTAGATGCCGAAAAGCGGAATTCCAACATACAGTCATCAGGGTTGTGGTAATTTACGGGAGATATTGGAACGTCTGTATGCAACATATGTTGCTAATTTTGTTGCTTTAGGCCGCTAAACGTCTTTCCACCACTTATAACCGGGGCGAAAGTTTTTGAGTGTGGTATATGTAGAGACACGGGTGTTGTGTAATATTTCGTAGAAGAGCGCAACTGCGCATGCATAGAACGCGTTCCAAAAGCCAGTAAATAAAGTTGGTAGTGCCCAAAAAATGTCTATTGGAATGCCGGTATACTACTCTGTAGCTGAAGTTAAAAATATGGGCTTGATTTGGAAGAACGAAGTGCACACAAATTTTGATATACGCACAATTACCTAAAATTTTTAACTGATCGCATCTCTTCTGAGATAGTGCATTGTAATGCGCTAGTTCCGCAACCCCAGGTCCGCATAGCAGGTTTTACATGAAACATGCAAGCGGCGTAAATACACACTGATCAGAAGTACTAGGATTTAGCTTTAACATTAGTTTGATGTTGCTAATCGGAAATACAATAACATCAATCACTGCTCTGATGTTTGTCCTTTATAGCTTTTTATTGTTGTTGCGTTTTTCTTTTTTTATTGTTCCAAAACTTTCTTTTGTAGTATCTACTATTAAGATTGCAATATTACGACCAGGAATCAGTAATGATATTCACACATGAGAACAAAATAATATTTTTTTCTTTAGTAACTTGTATTCATCGTCTCGTACTCCCAGCGCTGTTAGCTGTCACGTTTTTCTCGGGTCATTCCATGCCTCAGGAGACGCGGCAATTTTTTTATCTCTGAGATAAGTACGAAAAATTAATTTTGATTAAGAAACCACTGAAATCTAAAAAAAAACGTACTTTTTGTGAAAAATTAAGTTTTGTTTTGCTGATGTTATCCCCAAATTTTTTTGGACTTTGCAGAAAGCCCGTGTAGTTAAGGAAAACATTGTGAAAAATGGTTGCGTACTACACAAATTTAGGTGGGCGCCTAATAACTTAATAACATGCCCTATCTTATAGTAAAATACGAACATTGAAAGACGCCATGAAAAGTGCAAATTGGAGTTCCAAAAAAAAAAGATACTTTATAAAATATCTTTACCTTTTTAGCCAACTTGAAGTTGTTTGTTAGCTACAATACCTTTTTTCTTTGTATTCTTAAGATAAATAATTGAATTGCTTGCATAAAGTTTCAAATCCATGTTCTGTTGCGTCTTGATTAAATGACAATATCTCCAGTTTAAGCAGAAAAGGCCTTATTGAGAGCCAAAAATGTAATGTAGTCATCGGTGGCCGCTAGTTTATAGAAAGAGAAAAGTTCAATCCACCTTATCTCTTCAACATATTTAAAAGAAAATTGAACGAGTACTTTTTGTTTTTGCTGAGAAATGTTTATTTTTTAGTCGAGCTTTTTCGATTATGTTTTCTAGTACCCGCCTCGTAGGCAATGCAGGCTAGCGTCCGTCAGCGAGGCTTCAACGGTGTGAGACGCCGCCGCAAGGTCTTCACCGCTCTCCTGAAAACGCGTTTTATTCGGTTGAAGTCGACGTTATCCCGACTTGGATGCATCCGAATTCGCTTTACCTTATGTAATGATACGGGCGTATTAGTTTTGCTCTACTTCTGCCTAGGTAACCACCGACCAGGGTCTGCTTCCCGAGTTTAGCACTGGGCACACTGCGAGTCGGCCTCCTCTGTAAAAAAACAATTTGTACCGGATAGCTCTTCTCATTGCAAAGTGATAACATTGATGTCGCTTCCCCATTGAACGTTAATGCACTAATAGGTTGGTTTAACTCAAATGTAATTTCAAGTAAATTTGTCCAAAGCTAAGTTACTGTGTTTCCGAAATTCTCATAAACTTGTTGATATGTGACCTAGATTTTTACTTCATTCGACGCCGTGTAATAATTGCTACTTGTAAACCTTTGCCATACGATAATTGTGCAAAATATCTAGGGTTATACGTGGCCGAACATTTATCATGGAGTCTACATGTGGAATTTGTGACTAAAAGAATACGCGCCGTTTCAGCATATATGTACAGGATAAGAAGCTGGTGCAGCGTAAAGATAAGACTACCGGTGTATAGGTCGTCATCTGAATCTATTTTACGATATGGAATCACTTCATACGGGCACTGTTCTCAATACAAGACGAATGGAATAGACAGAATTTTAAAACATACGGTGAAATATATTCCATACGGAACTCCGTATGGAACATTAGATATGGAAGATAACGCAGTGATGCTCCAAATTTTATTTTTACAAAATTTTCATAGATATTTTAAGTTTAAAAACAATTATCTATGATTCTACGTTCAAGGTTCCAGTGGGTCAGCCTAGGGACCTAGAGCGTAAAGAGAGCTTAAAATATTCAGAATTTACACGTGATACAGAAAAAGATGTAGAACTGACTTTATTCCCACCATTTTTAATGAGCTAACTAAGCCTTTAATGAAAATATATTCGATAAAAGTACTAATAAAAAATGGATGTTTCTCATTATCTCCATAACACTGCTGTACTCTCATCCATGTATACTGGCATCATAATGATTTCAATAGTTGTGTTCATTTTATTTTATGTCGAATTCGGGCTCTGTTTTGTATTAATGTTGGTCTTGATGGCCACATTACACTCGTTCGATATTTTATCATGCTGCGTTGATAGATATTTCGCTGGATTCTCTGGTCCTACGCACAAGCAGGATACTGCTTTTGAAAGGCCAGCATTATTTATATGTATTTGTAAAGTGAATCAAAACATTATTATTATGTATTTTGATAGAACATGTAGTGCTACCAAAAGCACTGTAATGATGGGAAAAACATTCCACTTTTTGCAGCGGACTGCTCACCCCTGAGGTCAAATACATGTGCAGTAATTTTGCCTCCGGAATACACTGCATGCCAACAGAGCATGTCTCGAGTTGTGAAATCACTAGTATTTTTAAAGGGAATGTGTTTGATATGAGGTGGGAGTTACACGTGTGCCGTCTTCGCTATCTGTGTGTTAGGCTCGGCGAACATTAGATAAGGTAATAATCGTCAGGGTAAGTAGGTTTATTAAACACATTGTTGATTAACGTTTTAAATAATGGTTTCATGGCTTATGGTGCAATTATAGTATTGACGCCAACTACCATGAGAGGCTTGACCAATTTACAGAATCTGCGAAAAGGTAATACTTTCTTAGACACTCCTCGATCAGTTTTCGCGTTTTTACTCCCAATTTAAATAATGCCCGAAAAAAAAGATCACTCGTCTTGCCCACAGTGACGTTTAGAAGAGCGACGTTGTCGTTTCCATGACGTCGCCACTGTCTCGGCAGCGCGCCATTGGTGGATGCGCCGACGAACTTCAATACATGTTAGTTCTATCAAAATACGTTTGAGTTCGATGGGGAAGCAAAATCACTGTGATCATTTTGCGTCGGTGAAGAGCTATCCTGTATAAATTGATTTTACATCTGGACATACGGAAGCAGACGATGAAGGCCTGCGCTCGTCGCTTGCGGGCACCGATGCCCACATTGACCTTTTTTCTCTCTCTCAATAAGGCAGTTTCCGCATAAACTGGAGACTTTGTCATTCAATTAAAACGCAACAAAATATGGTTTTGAAAATCTACTACAAAGAGTTAAATTATTAGTCTTGAGAGAACAAAAAAAAAAGTATTTTAGCTAACACGCAACTCCAAGTTGACTAAAGCAAATATAGAAATCTTATAAAGTCTCTTTTTTTTTTTTTGGAACTCCTATTTGCACTTTTCAGGCGACTTTCAATGTTCGTATTTTACTGTAAGATAGGGCATGTTATTCAGTAATTAGGCGCCCACCTAAATGTCTGTGGGACGTAACCGCTTTTCACACTATTTTTCTTAACTAAACAGGCTCTATGCAAATTTCAGAAATTTCGAGCATGATATCAGAAAAATAATTTTTTTTTTACAATAAAACAACACTTGTCATGGAGTTGAGAGGCTTGTTTATTCAAATTACTTTTTTCGTTCAAATCCAAGAGAGTACAAAATTGCCGCGTCTCTTTTGGCATGCAATGACCCTCTCGTTATCAAAGTTGATTTCAAGAAACTTGAACCCATGGAAACCGAGCTGGCATCCGGCTACGATGCAGCACAGACGGAGGGTTTCCCCGCCATCGGACACTGCGCTTGACGTCGCGTCCCAGCTACGTTTCTCTGGGAATCCCTGCCGTCGGGAGCCGTTGATGTCTTTGCGCAGCAGGATGTCGACAGCGTCTTCCTTGCTCTGCTCACGGCCCTGTACAAAAGCTCTTGTCGCGATTATATAGAGCCACCTAAAGCCTCAAATACGAGTATAATAAAATTTAAAAAAAAATGTTATCTTAGCATTTGGTGTTTAGTCTGAACACGCAGAATGTGTAGCCTGTTCTGAGTTAGGAAGAGTGTGTTTTTATGACTAGGGTACCGTGTTTTCGATAAGTTCCAATCCGCACCGAAAATTAATCTCCTAGCCAGTTTTATTAACACCAGAAAAAAACTGAAATATTCTAAGTTGAAGTAGTTATTAAAAGAATGCCTAAACTTCCCGAGAAGGGAAGATTTATCTGAATAACTAATAATAAAAAAGACCTTACTGAACAGCTTGCGAAGCTGCTTCATTCGTTGGGAACCCCTCATTTGGTTCTCTGCTCTTATCGGCACCGGTGCGTTTTTAGTTTTAGGGTCACATACTTCTTCTCTCGTGGACGGAGAATCCTATAGCCGTTCTCAAACGAAAACCCGAAAAGAAAGGGAATCTTCTTTTTATTCACCGCAAAATTGCACAAAAACACTAAATGTGAGGGTAAAAATAGTACCCCAAAACCCACCTCCGAATTAAAAAAAGAAAAGAAACCTCCGAAACATGAAACCCTTTTATGATCGCTCCTAAGCCAATCGTACCCGCCATGCGTAATACTTCGCATTGTGACCGCCAGACGTACAATACGTACGGCATGTGGTTGGTACTACAGTGGCTCAAATGGTTCTTAGACGGCACACTGCCATGTCTTGGCATCTGTGACGTCACCTGACGTGGTCACGTGGTTTGTGCCACCTGACAATGTCATGCTGATGACGTTAGTTGACCACCGTTTGGCCGATAAAGGTAAGTGCCCATCGCGGTGCAGATGAAGTCAAGCGACCACCGCGGTGCCGATGATTTGTTACGAGACCACCGTAACGACGACAATGTTAGGTGGCCACCGTCCACTAAATTAGGTGGACTTGTGTTTACCTTTAAATTTACCGAGAACTTATTGAATCGGTGTATTATTTATAAGCTAATTTTTCTTATAATTTGTTTATAATGCAAGCATTCACTTTGAAAGGCAAAGCAGGAAGTCGTACAGATATAACGGTGCACAATACCAAGGAGACATGGACAAAAAAACACGAGCGAGCTAGCTACGCAACAAAGTGCTTATATACAACATCATTAAAAGTAGTGAGTAACAACGAACTAACAACACCATTGGGAAGCTTGTTCCATTCATTAACAGTATTGGGAAAAAAGGAGGCTTCGATTAATGTGGGGCTCGAGTACGGTTCAGTGAGAGATAGATGGTGTTTGTTTCGTGCAGGCTTATTTTCATTAATTGCCGTGTAATGACTAAAACACAATCACAAAAATGCCTTGACGCACTTTAAAAACAAATTTAAGGCGGTCAAGGTTTCGTCGTGTTGCTCAATCGCACAATCCAGACAAAACATGCAAGTCGGAAATTGAAGACATGACACTATACCGATTATGCACAAAACGGAGGGCTTTCTTTTGGACTGCCTCAAGCATATCGAATAAAGACTTAGTGGGGAGCTCCCAGACAACAGCTGCGTACTGTAACATGGGTATGATAATAGTCTTATAGGCGGTGAACTTAGTGGCAGAAGTTCAGTGACAAAGATTGCGTTTGAAAAACCAGTCTCTGCAGGGTGTGTTCAGATAAGGACGGTCATGGTGGTGTCATGCCTATTTTTTGTTTTCAATTAAATTTTTATATGAGGTAGCGAAACCTGTCCACACAACGGGACAGACCTTACTTTTGCAAGATACTTCATTGTATTCGTGAAAAAAATCGCATTCGAGAGGAGGTTGAAAAAACGTTTTTCCCAACTGCGCGATGACGCAACTTTGAAGGCCGTTGGAATAAAGAATACAGCTTTCTACACCGTCAAATTTTTTATGTTTAATGCACGCATACTTTTCTGCCAGAAATAGTTAAATTTAAATAATATGAGCATATATTTCAAGCGAAATAAAATGCCAAACTTGGCTTCTGGAGCAATCCTTGCATAATGAGGCATTTTTCGGCGAATTTTTAAGTCGCTTTAAATTTATATAATAAAGCTGAAACTTTTTGTGTCGAGTGTTTCTTGCTTTGTGAACTTTTAACAAATTAATTAGCGTTATACTGTTGAAAGTGTTTTCTGCATTGCGCCCGGAAATTTCGTCAAAATCGAAAAAGTCAAAATTTTGCGATTTTTGTGCGGCAATTAAAAAAAATAATCATTCTCGATTTTCTTTAAATTTTACCCGATGGGCCCTTGATGACCGGTAATTACAAATCTGCAAAGACATGTTGCATTATTTTGTTTTAAAATAAAAAAATAAATGTGTAACCAGGTCGTGGTCGCATTAGTTACCGCAGGGGCGTTTCTGTCTTAACGACTAGTGGTACAGGAGCGACGCATGCCACAGTATCCGTACTTGGTCATATTAATGCCCAGGTGCTATGAAGAACTCTAAAAATAACACGTGAACTTGTTTTCATCGCTGATGTGGCTGGTATTGTCAATGAATACTGAACTTTACGGCGAAACCGATCCTTATTAGTGTGTTATACTTGGCTGGTTAGATGCTCATCGTGCTACATTTTCAAATTAGTCATTTAATATCAGTACTTCGCTGACAAAATAATTTGATTCGTCGTTCTAGGCACCGCTAGGACCGAGCGATGTTACAGAAGCTTTTGGCCCGACCGATGGAGGGCGTGGCGTGAACGGAAGGTTAAGCCGGTGGTATATTATGGCATTGTTACGCATGGCGTAACTGAACTCCAAGCCGGAGCATAATTGAAGACGGCGCCGGAGGAAAACAAGTGTTTCTTGATGCAGACTTGCCAAAAAATAAGTAACAGCCCCCCCCTCCCCCCTCCCCTGTGGCAGAAAGTGAGGCCGAAGGTTACACCCGCGCGCACAGAGGCGATCGTATCTCACCGACTCGCGGCGGCGATACGCGACACCGGCGGCGTCCCTGCGCGGTGTAAACATAACCGGCCGGGCATGTGGCGATGGTAAACAAACACCAAAGTCATTCCTCGTGCGGTGGCAGAACAGCCCCTCCCCACGGAAGAACAAACAAAGAGAACGGAAAGGGGAAGGGGAGGGGGGGGGGGGCAAGGACTTCTGGAGAGTTTTGCCGGTGCTAGCCGACTGTACGAAGGAATGTACGAAACATGTTTGATGCATGGGTCTGTAGTTGTGTCCGCTCCAGAGCACATTGAGGATTTTCCGCCTATGGTCCAAAACAGCATCTTTACGCGCGGAGCTATGCCGCTATTTGCGACAATCTAACTCATGACTCGGCGCATGCATGCTTAGCCTTGTCAAAAATTAAGTCACACCTCGAGGACAACACATCAATCTACTCTCGCCTCACTTACGATAGCGATGGAGCGGCCGCTCATTTTAAGAACCGGTACCAATTTCACGAGTTGCAGTGCAGTGAGCTCCAGACGACGAAGTGGATCTTTTCGGCAACAGGGCAAGGCAAGAATGCATGCGACGGGGTAGGGGGACTTGTAAAACACCAAGCCACCCTGCAAAATTTTCGGGCGCCTGCCACTGACGTCATACAAGGTGTGAGCGGGTTTGTACGGGCACTGGAAGGAAAAATGAAAAACGTCTCCTTGCTCTACATTGTGGATGGCGAGCTTGAGGCATTTTGAGAACGAAAAAAACTGGAGTGGAAGGACGCCAAGAGGGTGCCTAGAATCCAGTCGACTTCACATGATGGAAATATGAAAAATCAGATCAGGAGAATTCCTTGTACGTGGCACGCAGCGCGGACTCTGAGTGGAAGAAGCCCTGAGTCCCTTGAAAGTGTTCTAGTAGATTGCTTGTTTCACCAAATCCGGCTGCGCCCGGATATATTAAAGACTCCTCTCGTCGAATTTCCCGGAGACCGACCCAGGCGTACATCACAGTTTACAAATTCCTATGCCCTTCAATATAAACAAGACCCCGCGGGACAAACGGTTCGAAGGCCTTCCTGCACCTGGTTTGATATATCGCGCTTACAACCACGCTCTTTTTGTCTCGTACGATATGCTACCTGTGTGAACACGAAGTCTGCTCTGGACTTGGAGCCGTGAGATTCGATCTGCGAAAAAGCGGATCGAGCCCGGGAAAAGCGACGGTGGCGGGCCATGTCTGTGCTGGGGAAGCCTTCGCAAGAAGTGTGCGTGTGCGTGTGTGTGTGTGTGGCTGGCCTCATCGAGCTGCCCACTAGCCCACCGTGGAATCCACCGGTACCACCCCCTTCGGACAATGCAAGGGAAGAGGCCGTAACTCCCGGACAGTGACAGATTAGACACTCCCTCCACCCGCTAGCTCTTCAGTATTGCAATCTGGTTGGTAGTGATTCAGGATTTTAGGAGTTCAGTTTTCAATTGTCTAGTAATTGTTTTTCTTCTGTGTATTTGCTAGGTATATTTGCATTTTTCCGCCCGCGCACCGGCTGGGTAAAGTGCTAAGACTATTTATTGCCACGTTTCGATACTTGTGAACCCCATTATATTATTTCTCTTTCTAATTAAATGATCGTTTTAATTAAACTCCCGTTGTTTAAAAACTTGTGTTACGTCCTCTTTATTGGCAAGACCTCACCGCGGTGTAGGCCGGTCGTCTGGTCAGCAGATCTTTCTTCCTTTTCTGTTTATAGCGAACCACGAACCTGTGCGCGTGTGACGGCTTACGGCACTCGGTGGCGGCGCTGGCTGATTCTCACCAAGAGCGTTCTAATTGCAAATAAACATCTGCAGGTTTTTGCACTCTATGACCCTCTCAGAATTTTATAAAAATATTTCCCCAGATCGATAACTCTCTTGCCCCCTCGACCCAGTCACAGATCATGACTTTTCTGATCGCGGATGAGGCGTCGCAAGATATCCTGTTGGAGCGACTTGAGTAGCGCCCAAGCGCACACATGGCTGTTGCTTCCGACACTGAACCGCTTACACTACCTAAATCCCCTCTAACTCAACCTTGATTTCCACTCATTCGCCATTGTTTTTCAAGAAATACACTGTTTTCGTTCCGCCCTAGCCATGCGCGCGATCGGTCGGGGCAGAAGTTTCCGCAATGTCGCTCGTTTAAGCGATGGCTAGAGAAATCAATCAAACTATTTTGTCAGCAAGCTTTCGAGCGGTGCCTAGAAATACGAATCAAAATTATTTTGTCAGCCAGGTACTAATATTAAAGTACTAACTTTAAATGGTAGCACAATGAACATCTAACCAGCCAAGTATAACACCCTAATAAGGATCGTACGCGCCGCAACGTTCAGTTTTTATTGGCAATATCAGCCATATCAGCGATGAAACCAAGTTCACGTGCTATTTTTATAGTGCTTCATGACGCCTGGGCATTAATATGACAAAGTACGGATACTGTGGCATGCGTCGCTCGTGTACCACTAGTCGTTAAGACAGAAACGCCCCAGCGGTAATTGATGCGACCATGACCTGGTTACACATTTATTTTTTTGTTTTAAAACAAAATAATGCAACATGTCTTTGCATATTTGTAATTACCGGTCATCAAGGACCCATCGGGTAAAATTTAAAGAAAATCGAGAATGATTATTTTTTTAATTGCCGCACAAAAATCGCAAAATTTTGACTTTTTCCATTTTGACGAAATTTCCGGGCGCAATCCAGAAAAAACTTTCAACTGTATAACGCTAATTAATTTGTTAAAAGTTCACAAGGCATGAAACACTCGACACAAAAAGTTTCAGCTTTAGAACATAAATTTAAAGTGACTTAAAAATTCGCCGAAAAATGCCTCATTATGTAAGATTTGCTCCAGAAGCCAAGTTTGGCATTTTATTTCTCTTGAAATATAGGCTCATATAAGTTAACTTTAACTAATTCTGGCAGAAAAGTATGCTTGAATTAAACGTAAAAAATTTGATGGTGTAGAAAGCTGTATTCTTTATTCCTCCGGCCTTCAAAGTTGCGTCATCGCGCAGTTGGGAAAATCGTTTTTTCAACCTC